>JAWZYV010018851.1:0-24133 GCA_038373885.1 Cheiracanthium punctorium | reverse complement strand
GTGTGCTGCTACCAAGTCGATGATCGTACTTTATCCAAGTTCGTAACATAGGACAAGATAATCAACACTCACTCGTAAGCATTGTCCTCATTTACGGTCCTGCTCAGAACTTTTTTTCCAAAAATGAAGCTCGACACAGCCTTGCCAAAAACTCTGAAAATTACCAGTGTGCATTACGACCACTACAAGAACTATCCAAACTACGACGCGGACAGATTCGCGCCGGTAAGTGCTATTTCGAACATCGACGGCACTCTGATGTACGTGTTCGGTGCTCCGATGATCCGCGCCCTTTCCCAAGGATTCGGCATTCCTTTCGAAATACTCATACCGCCCGAAATCCAATTCGGTAGCAAGTTGCCGGACGGCAACTGGACCGGAATGATAGGAATGGTGCAGAGGGGAGAGGCAGATATGTCTCCGCCCGGAGTGACCATGTCCAAAGACAGGAGAGAAGCCGTGAAATTCTCTTATCCGATTGAGCTGACCAGTATGGGCTTCATAACAGATAAAGCGGAGCCCCACACGAAGAGTTTTGCCATGTTCGACACGTTTTCTCCTGAAGTGTGGATCACAGTCGGGACATTCCTGATGCTCGTGTCCCTTGTTTTCTGTTTCCTGCTTCGGCGGCAGCGTGCGTACAGCAACGTCCTCTTGCGCACTATGGGCACCCTCCTGGAGAAGGAACTGGACTTCAGAAGGACGACGCCCAGCGTCAGTTTGCTGATGCTTTCGTGGATCCTCGGCACCACCATCCTCATCAGCAGCTACAAGGCCGCCATCTTGTCCTTCCTCACGGTTCCGACAATGGTGGGCATACGGGACCTTTCCGACTTGGCTAAGGCTTCTGCAACTCGGCCCTCTTTCCAGTGCTTCACGTACAGGGAAGGCATAACAAGCAAGACTTGGGCGAGCCTGAGCGACAGCAGATTGAGAGAGATCGGGAAATGCGTGGAACGCAACGAACATACTGAGCGTTCTGGAATAGTTGCGTTCTACGAAGAGCGAGCGAAGAAAGCGTACGTCGGAGAGAAATTGGGACTGAGCCGCTACAGCAGAGATTTCTTCGTGTCGGATGAAAGCATTTTTTTAGTGCATCTCGGAGTCGCTTACTCTGAAAAGTTTTGCTGCCCTAAGTTGTTGGATAAAATTATTTTCCGTATGTTCGAAGCGGGACTGTACAAGAAATTCAGCGATCATTTAGACTTTCTCGATTTACATATTCAACCTTTCGTCCCCGTCGAAAGTCCAGATACTATAAAAGTGCTTTCACTTGAAGACTTGAGCGGAGCGTTTCTTGTTCTCTTAGTTGGATTACCTGCTGCAGTATTGACTTTTCTGGTTGAAATTTTGTCAAAAACATCGCTTTGCGGCAAACGCTAATGGTATCTTTGCTCACCAACACAAAAAGATGAATACCCATAAGGCACAAAAGCTGCGTAAAATTATCATCAAGTATTTCACAGATTCAGTCCTTCATTCGGTCAACAACCATAGTATTGCTTCAAAAATTCTCGATCACTAACTCGTTTCAGAATTTTAGTACTGTTTTCGTTTATATATCCTGATCACCTAGATTTTTTTATATTTCCAATTAAAACTTTGCTTTTTTGCACCAAGAAATGAAGGATAACGAAAAAACATAATGTATTTGTACCATTGAGTTTTAATTTTACTGTTATAAAGTAATCAGCAGCATTTACTTTTAGTCAGAAAAAGTTATCTATTAGGTTGTAACGAAAGTTTTCCGCCACTGCAAGTATTGCCTGCACAAGCAGTTCGCGTTGGTGTCTTTGCCAGAATTTTGCGAAACGATTTTTGTTATTTGAAAGAAAAAGACTTGTTTTGCAGCACTGTGTTGTGAAATCTGTTTAAAAATATCGTTATGATTAAGTATAAGGTGTCTGAAATGGAACTATCACGCTCTCAGATTGAACCATCATTTACTCTCAGTTCTGTTGCAAAAAGTCAGCTACAGAATGACACCGAATGATGTGTACAGCTTAAGGTACAAAAGACTTGTTTTGCAGCACTGTGTTGTGAAATCTGTTTAAAAATATCGTTATGATTAAGTATAAGGTGCCTGAAATGGAACTATCACGTTCTCAGATTGAACCATCATTTACTCTCAGTTCTGTTGCAAAAAGTCAGCTACAGAATGACACCGAATCATGTGTACAGCTTAAGGTACTAGTGTTGTATCATATGACACTGTGAAGATTTGGTACCGAAAGTTCAAAAAAGAGGACTAGGACATTAAAGAAGCAGAGCGCTTTGGCCGGCCTAATGATGCTGATGAGACCCGCCTACGAAGATCTGTGGAAGAAGATAAAATATTCATCCACTCGAGAGTTTGCTAAAAGAGTAAGACTTTAGTGCCATGTCCATTAGTCGCGCTAAGCATCGCATAAACTTGGCATATAAGGTCAATAGCTGGGTACCGCGTGAGCTGACTCAAGCAAATCTGGCGGAAAACTTTCGTTACAACCTGATAATTTAAAGTACAATAATTACGGCTTTATAATTATAGCTTTAATCAGTCACTAAACAGTTCTTTATGGCACTGTGTTTAATTATGAACTTTACAATTATATGTACATGCTTGGTGAATGATGTTTTGGTCATTCTAATGATGCTGTACTTTAAATACTATGAGAAAAATAATGTATTTCCTTATCATATAAGCCAGAAATTAGTTTTTTTTAAATTCAATGTATAATAAAGCTTAAAAAGTTTTTAATATTTCTGTAGAAACTTGCCCCATGCAAGGCGGTATTAACAAGCTAGTGGCGCACTAGGATCAAACAAGCTAGGAGCACATTTTAACAAATAGAAAAAATATAAAAATTTTGAACTTTTTAAATCAAACTTTGCATATATTTAAGAAATTTAGTGTAACAACACAAAAAAAAAAATCAAACGGTTAAATTTAAGTGAATTTACTAAAAATTCTTATATTTAATGAAATTAATACCCGTCAATATTTATATCCATACATATAAGTTCAGATAGCACACCAATACAGTCTTGTTACTGTTTATGGTACATCTTTCACAATATGCTTGAAATCCACAGAACTGATCAATGATACCACTGAAAAATGAAAGTTATTTTCATTTTTTACGTAACAACTTAACCCTTTAACGCGCAGTGTTCCCGCTCTGGAAACACCAAACTCTGACGTTTTTATTGTAGCCAGTCACGAAGAATAGATTGGATTTCTATTAAAATAGTTGCGGATGACAATCCTTTACTTTTTAGCACGTCCTTTACCGTCAAAAAATGGCCACGATTATTTTTAACAGCACTGACATCTGCCGAAAAATGGAAGAATGCGAGAACAGCTGGATAGATTGCCCAATGCTGAAAAAAGGGCAGCCGTTGCCATCGCTCGACTTAACTACAAGCAAGATGGCGGACGATCGAAACGTTCATCGCGTGCCACAGATCTAGAGACCCTTTTTTTGACGCAGCTTGCTGTGCCCGGCACAGCCCGCGATGAACGTTTCGATCGTATGCCATCTTGCTGGTAGTTAAGTCGAGCGATGGCCACGGCTGCCCTTTTTTCAGCATTGGGCAATCTATCCAGCTGCTCTCGAAATTCTTCCATTTTTCAGCAGATGTCAGTGCTGTTTAAAAATAATCGTGACCATTTTTTTTGCGGGAAATGTCGTGCTTAAAAAGTAAAGGATTCTCGTGGAGCTATGTCACCCGCAACTATTTTTATAGAAATCAAATCTATTCTTCGTGACTGGCAACAATCAAAACGTGAGAGTTTGGTGTTCCCAGAGCGGGAACACTGTGCGTTAAAGGGTTAAGGAAAATACATCAAATTTGTCGCAGAAATATTTTTGTGTTGGAAAGTGTTTTATAATATACTAGCTGCGTGCCCGTTCTTCGCACGGTAGGAAACGAAAAATTTCCTCACATGTTTAATTCGAATTAATTCCAGTGATGTGGAATCTAGAAAAGCAAAATTATTTCACTCTTGACTTAAAATTTGCGCTACATATGTAATAACCTGAGATCATTGCAATATAATGACACACACGCAAAAAAAAAAAACTATGTCAGCATCAATCGGTATCAAAAAAGTGAAAATGACCGTTTGCAGTGAACTTCTCACTTTCAAAATGTCTTATTTCCGCAGACATACCGTCTTTTAGGTTCACGTTTTAGCGTTAAATACCTCAGATACTACATGAAATGGACATTTTTTTTTATTTTAAAAATACGTCACCCTCTGTTGCAACCCTTTACAAAAAGAAAAAGAGATAAGACTGCGCTATTTATAAAGGCTTTAAAATTGTTTTTCTAGATTATGCAGTTTAATTTTTCTTCTCACAAATAAAGTATTTATAAAAGGAATTCGAGCCAAGCAAAAAAATCGTCCGCTTGGACATAAGAATAACTATGTACACAAAACGAAATCTTTTGGAATGAGAAACTTATTTCACATTTTCAGAAGAGCGCTCGTTGTAATTGCTTCACAACGGGCTTTGACTGTTAGTTGTACAATAACAGTAGTATTTGGCGCATTAAGGCAGTAAACAACAGATGTTTTTTTGATTCCAATTTCGCAAAAAATCGCTTCGAGATATGGCGCGGGACCCGTTTTTATTTATTTTTTTCAACTGGCAATTTCAATTTTTGTTATCCATGACAACCAAACCGCAAGATATCAAACCGAAATTTATAAACAGGTGCTACTGAAATGAAAATCCTTCTTTACGTAAAAATTCTGCTAATTTATATTTTTCCTCCGTTCTTCTTTTAAAAGTGGGCGAATTGTGTGCTCAGTCTTTTGCCGAAATATAAAAAAGTTATGACAGATAGAATTCAAGATGCAGCAGTTTTAAAAATATTTTACGAAAGTCAGCGTCAAATTTAATTTTATTTGAAAAATTCCCAAAAATCTGCAAATTATGTTACACAGTCCGAACAAACAGTTTTTAAAAGAAAATTTTCTCCTCTATACGATAATGTAACTATAGTTTTCTTGCGAGTGCAATTACCGGCGTCATTATGTATAACGCAAGGAAAATCGCTAAAAATCGGACAAAACATAAAATAAAACATTTTCTAATTCGAATTTCGAAAAAATCACTTTGAGGTGTGTCGAGACCCGTCTTGGAGAATTTCCGTACAAAATTTGGTAGGTCTACGATCACCCGTTTAGGAGCTACGCGAGACACAGACAGACAAACTAATGGACAGTTTACACATTGCTTTATTTATATAGATGCGCTTGGCATTATTTATCTTTCTTCTCTGTTATACTACTGGAATTTTAAAAAGTCCTGTTAGAGGACACTGGACCTTCAATAACGAATACTTGTTTCAAATAGCCGTTTGTTTTAAAAACCTCTAAATTACGAACCCATTGAAAACCTCTACTAAAGGACACCTTACAGCTTTTCGTTTTATATTAGTAATGGGCTTTAAATACCTCTAAACTGGAAACACATTAAAAATCTGTAATATCGAAAACCTCCCTAAACCCAGGGTGCGAATTGACGGGGGGGGGGGGGGATGCCGGGGATTGTCCCCGGCTGAGGAATATAACATCCCTGGCTTAGAGAAATATTAATTGGTCCCTGCCAGGGATACTATTTATCCCCTGCTGGAGAAATGTTAAAATTAGTCTCTGTCCCTACAAATTCAAAGGTACTTAACGATTTTAAGTATTGAGAATAAAAAGCCTTCTATTGTTTACTAGACAAAGGAGAAAGTTACGAACATCCCTTGAAATAAGGATGAGGTTTTTTTTCACACATGTCTGATGCCACTTCTCATTCTGTTACTGGGGTCAGGTTTCAAAGTAAGACTTTGTAATGAACGAACAAGTGCTGCTCTACCCGGAGCCCCCGGGAAGGGAGGGGGAGAGTAGACAATTACAAGGCGAGCCTGGGTACTGAACGCGTGGAGGTGTTGTGACGTCACAAGAGAGGATGGACTTTTCTCCGTTAAAGGCATTAGAATCATACGGAAAAGTAGAAGAAACTAAGATGTTTTGTGCCTTTTTTGGATACTAATGGTAAGTCAGCAATCTCTATTCTTAATACGACATACTTTATAATAGTTATTAAGCTATAGAGTACATAAAAATATAAAATTGACATATTTTGCGTTAGTTTTATTGATTTCTATTCTTTTGTTCTAGCAATCACTATGCTTCCGTTTGCTGCGTCCCAGGCTGTAAGTAAAGCTAATTACAAAAGAGGAGAAAATGTAAAAGTTTTCACTTTTCCCAAAAAACGAAGAAAAGCGGGCCGAATGGACTAAAAATACTCCAAGAAAAAATTGGTCCCCAGGAAAAAATACGTATGTTTGTATTGAGCATTTTCGAGATGAAGATCTTTTAAAAGACGGTGCTATTTTAAAATCAGATGGGGCACTTTTAACTGTAAAAAGAAAGCATTATAAATTAGAACCGAATGCTATCCCGTGCATTTTTTCGAGCTTACCAGCCTATATATCCGATATTACCAAAAAAACAAGAAAGAACTGATCCTACTAAAACAAGAGAAAACGTTTAGGAAAAAGATATTGAGGAAACCAAAAAAAAAATAATAATAATGCAAAGGAAAATATAAATTCTTTTGAAATTAAGAAATGTATCAAGAGTTTCATGGCAATTCTATGTTAAGAAAATGTCACCATTAATTATAAATTAAACGAAGATTCCCTTCCACTGCACATACCAAGTAGCTTAAGGTTCAATGCGGATCTCATGGTTGATTTATTTATTAAAAAAAAAAAAGAGAGAGAGAGAAATCTATTTGCTGGATACTTAGAAAAATAAAAAATATAGAAGGTATTTATTAAAGAAATATTTTCAACTAAACGGTTTATCGGAATTTGTTGAAAATTCTGAAATTAAGTATGAACACAGATTCGGAAATTAACTCAAAAAAGAAAATGTATTACTGCAATGCTAACAACAATAACAAAAAAGTATATGTATTACTGCAATATATTTTACATGAAAACCCC
Organism: Cheiracanthium punctorium; assembly: GCA_038373885.1. Lineage (NCBI taxonomy): Eukaryota > Metazoa > Arthropoda > Arachnida > Araneae > Cheiracanthiidae > Cheiracanthium > Cheiracanthium punctorium. The sequence goes on along the minus strand of JAWZYV010018851.1, from coordinate 17,137 downwards.
TGAGAGCATTTAGGCAGTTTTACATATTCAAGAGTTATACTCACTAATTTTGAAAAATATTTAATTATGTATATTTCAAATGTCTCTGATATTTGAAAGTCTTATCTAGAAAAAACTAAAGCAAACACTTGTAGTGCTTTCATGAAAAACTTTATAGTATTTGTAAGGTTTGGGTAATAAAAGCTTTTACTTTTTATTTTCTTGTTTTTTGTGCTTTAATTGCTTCTAATAAAATTTGACATTAGGAGTCTGTATAACATAATTATATATAGTATGTATTGTACAAGTTTTTAAAATATTAATTGTGGAAATTTCTGATTATATTCCTCGTGCTACTAGTGTTTATTGACATTATTGATCAGATTTCTTCCATAGAATTCAATACAAACTCTTTGAAATCCCATCCTTTCTTGTGACGTCACGAAATGCCTTAAGATTACTATTTATGAATCTGGATATTTTTAACATCAATTATTTTAAAAAGCTTATTAAAACGAAGCAAAACTAAATAATGTATTTCAGTTTTTAAGTAAAATTAATAAAAATTGTTATTTTTACTTAAAAATATATTTACTTTTACTTACTTAAAAATATGACTTTATGCTTATACAACGTATAAATTTAATCCATATACATATTATTTTAGATAAATGATAACATTGAGTAACCATTATATTATTTAGAATGTATTTGCTAGCCCGAAATGCAAAACATACTGCATACAATGCTGAAACTGCTTTAAATTCAGTACCAATTTATTCCATTGATTTCTGACAAAAAATATTGTTGATTCACTATTATTTAAGAACAAAGTGTTGTAAAACGAAAATGCTATTTCAATGCGTCATAAAAAATTAAGCTACTCGTATTTATTGGCTTTATTAATTCCATTTCTTCCATTGAACTCAATGCAAACTGTTCCAAATCCCATCCTTTCTTGTGACGTCACGAAAACCAGTACCCAGACCCCCTCTTGCTTTCTCCTTTCTCTTCTTCAGTTGCGGCGACCCCGCTCTACCGCGAGCCGAATTTTAGGATAGGCGTTAGAGATGGGCGGTTCGACTCATTTTACTGATTCGAATCTCGACTCACTCACTACTTCGATGATTCGAATCAGTGATTCGAATCTTGAATCAATAAAACAACTAAAGAAATTTTCCCTCTCTCTGCGCCGAAAGCCGTACTATTTAAACACCCTTCACCCATTCATCGGGTTTCTTCTCCGCTGAGTTCTCGGGCAGTTAGCATCTCTCTCCCCTTGCTCCAGTAAAACTAGTGTTTAAACTGCCCGAAATGAAAATACAGGGGAGCTTCGTATGACCCCCTGGGCCTGTAAGATTAAAAGGTTAAGTTTGGTGTCAAAGTATTCGAAATTTTATGTATCGATGGGGGTCCCAGAGGGGGGGTCGAGAATCAATAAAAACGCGCTCCGATGGATAGTTTCCGAGATATACGTTAATTAATTATGGTAATTAGACTAATTAACCATGATTGAGGCTTAAAAGGACTGCAAACATGTAGAAATTGGCTCTGGGATGGTTTCCAGACTTTGGAGTTGCAGCCGGAGGAGGCTAGTGTTTAAAATGCCCAAATTGAAAATATAGGGGAGCTCCGTATGACCCCTGGGCCTGTAAGATTAAAAGGTTAAGTTTGGTGTCAAAGCATTCGAAATCTTAAGTATCGGTGGGGTGTTGAGTCTAGGGGGGTCGAGAATCAATAAAAACGCGCTCCGGTGGATAGGTTCCGAGATATACGTTAATTAATTATGGTAATTAGACTAATAAACCATGGAGCTGTTTTTTCTGCGATGAGAGAAGAAGAAGCTTTCCGAGAGAAAGCAGTAGCAAAAGCATCACAAGCTGGTATTGATCTCAGGATTTTCTTATCGCCGGCCTCAGAGGCGTAGCCAAGGGGGGGGGGGGTTAGGGGGGTCACAACCCCCCATGAGGAATTTTTTGCCATACAAAATGTATATTCTTCACTACATTATCATACACACGTATACATATATATGAGTTGCAGTAGTCATAACCCCCCCCCCATAAAAAAATTCTGGCTACGCCCCTGGCCGGCCTGTATTTTTGCCCTTTATCGAATTCGAGATTTCACTGAAATGAAAATGGGAATATCGGATATTTGATGTTGAAATAAAACCGATATGTCGATTTTTGGCCCAGTCCTACTGAGGGGCTGCTGCCCCCCCCCCCAAAATATGGGACCTTTTACTTAGCTTACAATTGAACTTTATCTTTAAATTTGATACCCAGCCCACCCCGAAATAAAATCCTGGCTACGCCACTGTCAATAACACTAACTACGCCACTGCTTTAGGCCCTATTTTGTATTTCTCTGAATTACGAAAGAAAATAAAATCATTCCCCTTAAACGAAAAACAAAGTAAAAAAAAAACAAGGAAATCTGCTGCAATAAAGCGAAATGTTATTTTGCTTACTACAAAGTCCTTTTGTGAGAGCGCTTAATACCGCCCCTGTATCCTTCATTAAAAGTGACAAGCACAATCCTAACTTTATTTCATTCTATTTCCCTTCACATGAAAATCCGCCACCATGTAAACTTAACGGTCCGTTTTTTTTTTTTTTTTTTTTTTTTTTTTTTTTTTTGAGGGTGGGGGCAGGGGGACATATATTAAAGTTAAAAGTAGAAAAGGGATGTTTCATTAAATTTTAAACAAATATTAAATCAGTCAGACAAGTTGGAAGGAGGGATTTTCTTAATTTTTTTTTCGGGGGGGAGATTGACCCCTCTTGCCCTTAGGAAGTAACGCCTATGCCACCCGCCAAAAGCAAACGATGTTCGACCCACTCCACACCCACAGACAGATAAAACTTTAAAATCCGACCACCAACCAAGAAATGAAACACCAAAGATTCGAAAAAAAAAACTTCAATTAAATGAAACATCCTTTCAACTCTTTTCGACTCCTTTCGACTCTGAGTCGATAGAAGATTCGAAAAAACCCCTCCAATTAAATGAAACATCCTTTCAACTCTTTTCGGCTCCTTTCGACTCTGAGTCGATAGAAGATTCGAAAAACTAACGAATCTCAACGATAGTATACAATCACCGAAACAGAGCGAAACACTGAATCAGTAAAGATTCGTTGCTGCACCAACTCAGTGACCAACTCACCCACACCCACTCATTTACTGTTTCAAATCATCTATCGACTCAGAGTCGTAAAGAGTCGAAAGGAGCCGAAAGGAGTCGTAAAGAGTCGAAAAGAGTTGAAAGAGTAAGGGAAAATCCCTGGGAACGGCAAAGGGAAAATAAGTTTTTCTTCCCTTCGCACTTGGAATGTATTTCCCTTGAGGGCTTGAGATTCGAATCAGTAGAGAGTGAGTGTAAAGACTGAGCCACTCAGTACCAAGATTCGAATCACTGATTCGACTCATCGAATCATTGGCCATCTCTAATAGGCGTAGAATCGACGAAGGCAGGAATATATGTGCCTAGAAAATCGGCAGTCGACTTTTGTTTGAATTTAAGTCACTTCTCAGACATGCCAAATAATACCTAAGAGTCTTGTCATATACTTAGAGCACTTGTCATATAATACCTAATATATTATGTGAGTGGAGCATTTACATCTTCTCTCCTTTTTTTCTTCTGTCTTATTTTCAAATGTCCCCACCTGGAGAATGTTTTCTTTCAAATGTCAACGTCTGGAGAAAATGTTCAGTTCGCACTCTGCCTAAACCGGATGTTTTCTTTTATATAGTAATGGGTTTTCAAAACTGAGGGCGGTTTAAAAACCTCTAGTAATGAACAACGGACACGTATTACATCTGGCCATTTTTCGTTATACTAGTAGGCATGAGCGTCGGTAGCATTGGCCAAGGGGAGCACTTGTTCTCCCTACACAGGGATTCTCGTATGCAAGGCCGTAGCCAAGGGGGGGTTTTGGGGGTTCAAACCCCCCCCGAAATTTTCAGTCACATAACTTACTGTTCGTAGAAAAAAATTATCCCTTGTATCGCCAACTACAATTATTGCACTTCAGTACATTCAAACCGCATGTAATTTTTTACTTGTGTTTCTCTGAGGATCGCAAAGTGATAAATTTCACTTAAATATGCTACTCTTTTCTCTGTACGTTATATGCATACCTGTCTTCTCAGTATGTCCAAAAGGAAATGCAATTTCCGTGGCACTTGCAAGCAGAATTTCTCATTCTCATCAAATAATTCTTTAAATAAACAGTGTTTAATGTATCATAGTAGTAGGAATTTGTGAAGGTGGTAGCAAAAATGTGCCCTAAGTACACTATGTACGGCTGCTTTATTTACACTTACACAGTATTTACATTTCCCATAATTAGAATGCAGTATGATCGGAGCAAAAGCTCACATTCGTCTCAATGCTTCTCCACATTGGTTCTCTCTCTTCTTCTTTCACCCCCCCCAAAGGCGGTTCCAGGGGGAGGGCGCAGGGGGCGCGCGCCCCCTCCGAGAAAAATATATTTACACTAGATAAATGGGTTTTTACCAATATTAAGTGGGATTTATACTAGATAAAATGAGTATTCACGATTTGCAGGATCCTGAGTTTCTGGATCCGCCTTTGCCCCCCCCCCTTTACACGTTAAGAGAGACAAAAAAGAAATATCGTAACTAAAAAAAATTCTCTTTCCACAAAAAATAGTGAGTCATCTCTCGATTCCATCGGAGATCGAAACACGAAACAGTTTCACAGTACCGTGTTTATGACCTCTATAAATAAAAAAGTCAGAGTGATAAGTTTGTGATTTTTGGAGTTTGGGACATGTAGGCTCCAGTCTCGACCCATGTGGACCGGGAGGGAGATCCTACGTTGCATTATTCACGTAACCAGTCCGCTACTCCTTAGAATAAAAAGAGAGTGACACTGCGGACAGCAGGAGTTAAAAAAAAAAAAAAAAAAAAAAAAAAAAAAAAAAAAAAATCCGATGCCCGGCTAGTGTCGCCCCTCTCGAGTCAGCGCCCCAGGCAGTCGCCTAGTTTTCCTATATGGTCCAGCCGGCCCTGCTCTGTCACACAGTGCTTGTCAATCTTTAAAAGCTGCACTGACACAGAGGTTCGCTACGCCGATAGGATATTGCTTACATAGCACTGTTTCAATTTGCATGCATTATTTTCGCGTATTAAATAAAATGAAAAAACACAAAGCTGGAGATCATACTTTGTTTAATTTTAATTTCAGTGTGCTGAAAAAAGTACCATATTAAAACATAAAACTTGAAACCCCCCCCGAAAAATTTTCCTGGCTACGGCCTTGCTCGTATGCCGTTTTTCCCTTCCTTTTTTGGTCTTTCTAATATAGTAGCCTGGTGTTGAAGTAATCTTTGCCCTCCCCCGCTAGATAAATATTCTACCAACGCCCATGCTAGTAGGATCTAAAAACGTTTAATTAGTAGACGCACTGAAAACTTTTAATAACGGAGACTTCTTAGATTTGTTCTTTTTTTTTGTTGTTGTTATAGTAGTTGGATTTAGAATAACCTCCAGTTAGTAAAAAACTGTAATAACGGACACCTCTCGTCATAGACGTAACTTACTAAGGGCAAAAGGGGGGTCATTGCCCCAAGCCCCTCACAAAATTCAAGAAGCTTTAGATATCACCTATTTTAAAATGTATTTTCCACAGTAGGAAACATTTTGTGCTACCCCAGTTCTATAGTAGGAAAAATTTTGCCTTCCAACCCCAATGCTACCTGCCAATTTAGGCCAATGCCTCTCGTAACTGGTCGTTTTCTTTAACCCTTTAACGCGCAGTGATCCCGCTCTGGGAACATCAAAATCTGACGTTTTGACTATTGCCAGTCACGAAGAATAGATTTGATTTCTATAAAAATAGTTGCGGGTGACATAGCTCCACGAGAATCCTTTACTTTTTATCACGTCATTTTCCGTAAAAAAATGGTCACGATTCTTTTTAACAGCACTGACATCTGCTGAAAAATGGAAGAATGCGAGAACAGCTAGATAGGTTGCCCAATGCTGAAAAAAAAGGCAGCCGTTGCCATCGCTCGACTTAACTACCAGCAAGATGGCGGACGATCGAAACGTTCATCGCGTGCCACAGATCTAGAGACCCTTTTTTGAAGCAGGCACAGCCAGCTGCGTCAAAAACAGGGGTCTCTAGATATGTGGCACGCGATGAACGTTTCGATCGTCCGCCATCTTGCTGGTAAGTAAGTCTAGCGATGGCAACGGCTGCCCTTTTTTCAGCATTGGGAAAGGGTTGCGCCTCAAAGGGTTAAGTAATGGGCTTTAAAAACTAGAGGCAATTTTAATTTCTATCAGTTTTATAGGACCAATAAGAAGATTGTGATTCACTCTACATAAAAATGAAACAAGAAAGACTAGTTGAGTTGTGTTACAGAAAAGTTACGCAAGGACTACCAGCCAACGATGAGGATTACCTTCGTCGGAGGAAATTTTAAGGGGTTCCAACGCGTATTCACTTTGTATCTGGAGAAAACCGGCCAAAACTCCAAATCGTTAGATCGACAGTCGCGCGATAGACCAGAACGCTGGAACCTCACACTTCAGCTGTCTACCATGCACTTTTCAAAAGAATGCGATTAGAAAAGCAAATAAAAATGACGCATAGATTATGATGCACTTTCCAGCAAAATGAAACAAGAAAACTTTTAGAAAAAAAAAAAAAAATCGTGCCAACCCACGGATTACAATACTCTTTTTAATGTATCAGGTTGTAACGAAAGTTCTCCGCCAAATCTGCTTGAGTCAGCTCATGCGGCACCCAGCGATTGAACTTGTACAGGAAGTTAATGTGATGCATAGCATGGCTAATGGGCATGGCATTAATGTCTAATTCTTTAGCTAGCTCTCAAGTGGTTAAATACTGATCTTCTTCCACAAGTTCCCGCAGGTGGCTCTCATCAACATGAGAAAGTCGGCCAGAGAGCTCTGCTCCTTGAATGCCATAGACCCTGTTTTTTAACTTTCAGTACCAAACCTTCACAGTGCCATATCATACAACAGTAGAATCTAAATGACACACATAATTCTTTGACATTCTGTAGCACTTTTTGCAACAGAACTGTAAGTAAATGATGGTTCTAATCCAGTAACGTGATAGTTCCATTTCAGACACCTTGTACTTAATGATAACGATATTTTTTAACAAAACAGCGTTCTAAAGCAAGTATCTTTCTTTCAAATGACAAATATTGTTTGACAAAGTATGAGCAAACACTCCAACGTGAACTGTTTGCAGATGATATTTGTGGTGGCGGGAAACTTTCGTTACAACCTAATATTGCACTTTAATGCGTATTTAAAAGAAAAACATGTTCAATTTATTTATTTATATTTTTCTACAATTCAAACATCTTTTGTAATCACGACAACATAGTTCTAAAAAGGTTCTATTCTTTTATGAAAACAAATTCAAAAAGTAATAATTTACTAAAATGGGGGGGGGGGGGAGAAGTAAATCATGGAGAAAGGTCATTGCATCATCTTGTTCGAGTTCTGTGTTATGCAAGTCTACACGAGGGGCTTCTACCTTGGGCGAACGGCATTCATGTTATAACACGTATTCACGTTACGTCTGAAGAAAACCGCCCAAACCTCCAAATCGTTAGATCGACAGCCGCGCGTTGGGCCCGAACGTGGGACCTTCACACTTAAGCCCAGCGTCTTATCCACACAGCCATAGTGGGGCCTAATCTTTGTTGGAAAGTGATTCGAATCAGTGGTGGATACAGAATTTGGGGGGGGGGGGGGAGGGTACTTAGAAAAAAGAAGAAAAACACTTTTTTGATCTAAACACAAAATATGCAAAAACGAGAAATGCTATCTTTTAGCAATGTCTTTGGGGGGGGGGGGGGGGTGAGATCGGAGCCCATTAGAGATGAGACGGGCTCGGGCCCTGTAATTCACGATTGTGTTCGGGCTCGGGCTCGTGAAAAATGTCTCCTTTATTGAGCATACTCCTTGAAACGGATTTTAAAAAGCGATTCATCGGAAAAATAAACGTACTGATGTGATGCTAGGACTTGCAACAAAATAATTGATGGGTCAAAAGCTAGCTTTTTCACATAATTTACTAAAGGGTGTGTTGTGCTATTTCATTTGCGTATGTGTGTTAAAATGCTGTTCATTCAAAATTTTGGCCTCATTATTGACTGGTCTATCTTAGTTAAATGTATATATTCACATTGTATCTTAAAATATTTTTTAACAGTAATTTTGTTCCTATCAACTAAATTCTTATGCAATAATATATTCTTATGCAATTCTATGCAAATTTCTTAAATTTATTAGTCAAAATCTCTTTTCTGGACGTGTTTAAAATATACCATTTTTTGATGCCACTATAAGAGATTTAGAACTTGTATTTTTCTGTATTTAATATATCTAAGTACATACGAATGTTTAACACTGATGTGAGTACTCAGAGGCTGCCCGAGGGGCGTGCGGGGCCCCAGGCGAAGCGCAAGAGCGGGGCCTCTTCTCTATCATGTCTTATGAGATAGCAATAAAATGGCCCAGGAGCGGAGCCTCTATAAACGCGGGGCCTTAGGCGATCGCCTACATTCGCACCCCCCTTGGGCCGGATCTGGAGTACTCAACGGAATTTTTAATAAAAATAGTAACATTACTGTTATTATTTGATAAACATGGATATAAAGAATTAGAAAGTGCATTAAGAGTTTGAAACTATATTTGTCTTTAATTTGCACAAACGGCAAAATTTATCGTATTGTATCAATGAAGTAACTGAATTTTATTTATCTTTAGCTGAAATTTCAGGCTCGGGCTCTGACTTAAATAATATTGATCGGGCTCGGGTGGGCTCGGATTAAAATTCCTCGGGCTCGGGCGGGCCCGGGCTTCAAAAAATGAGCCCGAACTCATCTCTAGAGCCCATATCCCATCTTATCGGATCCTCCACTGACTCGAATCATTTATTTAAATTTTGTAAATTATAGGATTAACCATAACCATGTGCTGGAGCACTGTTTATGCGCACACAAATATTTCTTTTCTACATCTAAATATTCTATTTCTCTGTAATGTGTAGTGTAAGGTATCTTATTTAAATACACTTTATTATATTGATTTGCTGGAGGTTAGCAGAATTCCTTCTTTAATTCATAATATACCAATGAAAATTAGCATTTTACATCACCTTGTGGAGTGATTCAGTTCGGTAATGCAAATTAAAATAAAACTGCAATGTTATACAAGCTTTTTAACTTACTATCCCTACTTTAATACTTAGAAGGGTTTATTAAAATTTATGGTTTTCCTATAAGTGAAAATCTGACGCATATTTGGAACGAAGGGAAGGGAACAAGTTAAAGCAAATAAAACATTATTTAATGTGTCTTTTCAAAACTGCCTGTATTTTTAGAAAATATTGAAAGGATTCATCCTAAAATCCTCAAGGGCATTATGATGTGAATCTGAATGTTTAAAGTGAAATAAAGATACCAACTAATAAGCAAACAATAATAACAGATCAGCATAAATAACAATAAAAATTGGGTACAATGATTAAAACAGTATTCAGCACAAAACATTAAAAATGTTTAATATATATTAGATATACAATAAACATTGAAAAAGGATTTTCATAAGATGGATTTATATATTTTGCATTTAATCGTTAAATTCAGCGCTCGTGCTCTCATCTGAACATTTACCAGCAACTGGAACATTCACGGACCCATGCCGGGAAGCAACGATGAAAGAAGAAGAGAGAATTGCTTCCGTAACGTCGTTGCAACGGTGGGAACGAATAGGCAGAATTCAATAAATCACTAGCATATTTAAATCACTAACAGATTTAGCATGCACGTATACCGCGGTACCTTCAGTAGTATGTCGAAATCGAGAAGAAAATTCTCGAGGGACGCATTTTTTTTTTCTTTTTGTCTACTTTTGCTTGTAAATTAAAAATTTTAATTTTCAAAATAAGTCAGTTATCTATAGTATAGACTTCTGTCTGGGAGGAGGGCACGTGCTCCTGTGTCTCCCCCCTCCCTCTGGATCCGCCAATGGGGTAGTCGAACCCATAATTTTCCGGTCAGCAGTCCGCCGTAACCATTGGGCTATCACGGACCCCCTAAAAAAGGGACAGTTGTGAGACCTGTCCGGTTTTAGACGTTTATAACGCGTCCTCAATTCAGAAGCATTTTAAAGCCTACTTTTAAAAAGAAATTAGAAGTTTTATTAGAGGTTTTCATTGTGTGCTCATGTTTACAAGTTTTCAAATTCTAAGAGCATAACAGAGTGCGGTCTGATGAGAGAGGTGTCCGTTATTATTTATAAATTTTGCATAGTAGCATTTTAATCGGCACCGTAAATCTTGATGTGTGAGCGTCTTGGCGTGTTATAAGCAATTGCATCAAAGCTTAATTTATCACAACAGACACGCTTATTTAACATTATAAATTACATGAATTTAAGAATATCTTTTTTTTAATTCTAGTAACATAATATTTGAAAAACAAAAACAGCGAACATTAAAATAAAGAAGCTATAATTAACAGTCATTTAAAACTGTATCGCTCAAAGCAGTAGCGTATACAGGTTTCCTCTTTTCGGAGAGGGGGGGGGGTAATTCGGTACTTTAAATCTTACTGTTACTAGAATTAATTTAAATGTTTCAAATTAACTGTTTTTTAATAATTGCTTTACACTTTCGGAGGGGACCAGGTACCCTCGCCCCCTTTAAGTACACCCTCTGCTCAAAGCACCTTTACCAAAATAATCTTCAAATAATAGAAACTGCTTATAGTTCTGTGACACCATAAAAAATACACTAGCGAAGGAGAAATTTGCTCCAGCTATCAGGAAAAAAAAAAAAAAAAATCAAATGCCGAATCATTTATGAACACCAGTCAAAGCATTGACTATGTATAAAGGCAGGAAAAAAAAATCTAATGAAATTTCTTGTATTGCCAATGACATTTTGTCATTAAATTCACGAAAACTGTAAATAGCTGCGAGATAAAATTTCATGTACCGCGTTGAATTTCCCATTTCAAAAGTGCAAATCATATTTTCCATTCTTGTTATTACATAAATAAATTTGTACTTTTTTAAAGCCCACCCCCTCCCCCTCTAACACCTTACTTGAATGCAATGTATAACAGCGGGAGAAACGATTCTTGCCAAAGCAGTCTGACTGCACGCCAAATCCCCAGAGAGCAAGAAGCACTTTTTGATCGCACCCGCCAGCGTCTCGTATAGGCGACGAGCAGCATCTAAAACTGAACGGTGAAAGACCTAACCTTTTCATCGGCGACAGTCACCTAAAGAGTAAGCGAGTACTCAATCACCATTAAGGATCGCTGGTACCCTGGAGTAGCAATCACTCTGCACGTGCGTGCACACATTCGGCTTACTACACGCACACGGATTCGGCGTGCACGTTAGCGGATCTGGCACGAAACCCTCACGGACGTGCGAACGGCACGTGCACGTGGAGGGGGGGGGTCAGTGCCAGAGGTCAAGGGTCGAATTCGCAAGCACTCCGGGTTGCCAGCCCGACACCTTGACCAGTGTGGTGGTGATTGGGGTTCTGTCTTTTGATTTGCGAATAAAATGCCGTGATGATAATCGGAAACCAGCCTTGGATTTTTCCAAGTTATCATCCCGACATTTTATCAGTTGTTTTTTCTGTTCCATTGTCCCACTGGCTCACTACGCATATCTTCTGCCAGTTCGATCTACAGTATCTGCTGCCATACGTCAGCAGAGAGTACCTGCAGCAAAATCTGAGTTTGAGACCTGTTTGAGACTGAGTGTGAGATCTGAGACTGAGTGAGAGACAAAAGAAGCACTGTCACAACTGTCACATTCTCAAATCCAGCCAAATGGTCCATACGGGAACGGTCCATACGCACGCCCGTCAACGTGTGGACCCTCTGACTGCGGACGATTCTTTCGAATGTCCCGAAGTGGAGGATAGTCCGCATACCGACACTGGCAGTTCGGGAGCGACTAGCCCAAGCTTCTAAAATCATAACGAAGACCAGAAAGGAGAGAGAGAGCTTTTCGGGTCGAAGAGCAGAGTAAAAAGAAGCCTGCTGCAGCCGACCGGCCGGCCTTTATATAGCTGCCTCGGAGGTCATACCACGTGGTTTCGTTCACTGCCCCCAGTCTAGTTTTTTTTTGTTTTTTATTATTACTGTTGTTGGCCTTGGAAAGAGAGAGACTTTGCGGTTTCTGAATGCGAAGTTCCATCCAATTATTATTATTATTATTATTTTTTTTTTTTTTTACCCAGACGTATCATATCCCCCCTTCATTTGTGAAAGGATGCATATCCACTCAAGGAAAACCGTGAGGATAGAAGAATGAGTATAGTGATTATATGTGGAGGAAATGGCTATAATTTAGAAAAAGGAAATATACACTGATTTTAATGGCTTTCATGGCTTTCAGATATTCAAACTTTAGTTCATTAAAAGAAATGTGTGTCTGTTTATTTATTTATTTTAAATATACAGCAGAAATGATTTTATACATCCGCGCTGGTTTTTTTTTTTTTTTTTTTTTTTTTTTTTTTTTTTTTTAATCTCCCCTTCAGAGGTTAATTATCTTTGATCATTTACCTTACTGTGACTCACTTGTAATCATTTTTTCGTTTCAGTAAAAGGTAATCATAGTATTTGCTTTTCAGGAGAAAAACAGTATATTTATGTGCAAAGGATGATTCATTCATTGCCCCTCCGGCACGAATAAATTACACAAAAGCAACTCGGAATCATATCTAGCAGTGAGGGATTTGCAAAACGCCGTTGTCTGTTTACGTAATCACTTACTAAGAAGTATGGTGGTGTTTATCTGATTTTTTGAACTGCGTTTAACCCTTTGAGGCGCAACCCTTTCCCAATGCTGAAAAAAGGGCAGCCGTTGCCATCGCTCGACTTAACTACCAGCGAGATGGCGGACGATCGAAACGTTCATCGCGTGCCACAGATCTAGAGACCCTTTTTTTGACGACAGCTGGCTGTGCGCGAGGACACAGCCGAGTGAGAGGGAGGGGGTCAATTTATTTTTTCCGAATTAATGTATTAATTACATTTTAAAAGCTAGAAATGGTTTTCTTCTAATCAACGTATGCTAGGATTCAGATTCCAAGGCTCCACCAAGTATATGTTTGACTTTGGCTCGGTTACTGTCCAGCTAACTGGAATAGGGGACACATTATTTTCTACTGTACAAGCGAATTTCTTTTACCCAAGCAAAGAAAATAGATATATTTCCCAAAAAAGACCATGTTGGACCAAAGGGTGGCGACAGTCTCAGGCCAGTTGCGGCCTCCTAGCACTATTTTTACTTCATAACTGGAATAGACGACAGCTGGCTGTGCCGGCACAGCCAGCTGCGTCAAAAAAAAAAGGGTCTGTAGATCTGTGGCACGCGATGAACGTTTCGATCGTCCGCCATCTTGCTGGTAGTTAAGTCGAGCAATGGCAACGGCTGCCCTTTTTTCAGCATTGGGCAATCTTTCCAGCTGTTCTCGCGTTCTTCCATTTTTCGGCAGATGTCAGTGCTGTTTAAAAATAATCGTGACCATTTTTTTTACGGGAAATGACGTGCTAAAAAGTAAAGGATTCTCGTGGAGCTGTGTCACCCGCAACTATTTTTATAGAAATCCAATCTATTCTTCGTGACTGGCAACCGTCAAAACGTCAGAGTTGGTGTTCCCAGAACGGGAACACTGCGCGTTAAAGGGTTAAAAAACAATGCGCTTATCGCCGGAAACGAAATTTAATTTCTTTATCCACTTTTCAGTGTTGCCCAGGGGCGGATCCAGAAAAACCATCTGGGAGGGGGGGGGCTCCATTTTTCATTAGGGTGATACATTGATTTCCTAATACTATTTCTCCCAATATATAACTAGACATGGTATATCACAACAGATAAGAACGTTGTCTGGTGGCATGGCGGTCGAGAGAAAACTCTGGTCCGGGGGGGGCAGAGCTGTTGGGACCCTAGACAGATAAAGTTAAGACCGATGCTGGTAAGCCTCGTTTTCTATACGTTTCAATGGACGACGGGGCTAATACGGGAAAAATATTCCGTTGCTCTCTTCATTGTGTGTGGGCAGAGCCTGATTATCACACGAGCATGCGGGGCAATAGCCCGGGGCCCCGGAAAAATAAGGGCTTGTCTAGGATGGGGGTTGTCTGAGTCGAAGGACTTTCTGAGGAGTTCTAACGCGTATTCACTTTACATCTGGAGAAAACCGACCAAAACTTCAGACCGTTAGATCGACAGCCGCGCGACGGCGTCCAAACGCGGGACCTTCCCACCTCGGCCGTCTACCATTCTGAGTGCCTTATCCACTCGGCCATGGTGGGGCTACTGAAGTATTTAATTTAGATTATGATCCAATGCTGTGAAGTGCTAAAAAGCCAAAGGGCACCAAAGAAAATATTGCTCAAGAGCGCTTTCTGCACTAGTAGCAATCCTAGAACTATCAACAAAGTTCCCGTCTTTTGAACAGAAATTTATGTATAATATAAATTTTCTTTTTAAGACCCGAATCTTGAGGCCCCTTAGATTTGTGAGGCCCGAGGCGCGCTTGATGCGCCTATTGGGAAATCCGTCACTGAAAATACCTATGAATCACTTAACGTTACTAGGTAGTACATAAGTATAATTTTGAATCATATATGCACGTGTTCAAAACCTTTCGGATTCGGTTAAAAATTAAGTAATTCTAATAATTGTTTTTATTAAAATATAATTCAGAAGTATTAAGAAAAATTTACTCATAAAAGTTTGATAAACCACCGGTTTCTGAAACTTTTTTTTACGCTAGTAAATTAAAATTCTAAACATCAATTGTTTTAGAAGTTCCTCTACAAGCTATTCGTTGAGATATCGAACAGCCATATAGGTTTGCAAGTTCGATTCCAGAACTAAAACTGAAACAATGGTGGATACGTGGTACGCGTGTATATAATTCGCAGTTTAAAAATCCTCTCAATGATTATTAGCAGTTTCTAGAGGGAATCTTCCGGAAGGGAGAAATAAGCTCTAAATGACATTATCGGTGACATGAACTGTCCTCTAACGGCATTCAAGTTTTTTAAGTTAAGATAATTTACTTAACATATTTTACATATTATATGATCATAATTTGTAAACTAAGGATATTTAACGACACATAAAATATTAGAATTTAAAGTACATTTTGGCATTTGAAGAAGTTTAAAATGCCCATATTACAATCGCTGCTTTTTGACTTGCATAGCCGAAGAATGGCCGAGTGGGTAAAATCACTGAACATTGGGAGATGGCTGAGGTGTACAGAACAGGGATCTGGCCTTTCGCACGGTTATCGGTCTGTCTGGAGTTTGGTGCAGTTCTCTTCAGATCTAACGTGAATACGTGTTCAAACCCCTCTTTAAAAGTCCTCCGCCGATGGCATCACCTACCCATTAGGCAGATAGCGTCAGTGTATCTTTGACATAACCCAATAACTTTTGACTTGTACATTTGATATTCTGCATAACATTTCCTGTCAAAAGGCAAAAAATATTTTTTCTTTTCAGTATGAAATAAAATTAAACAAATATTAAACCTAACAATGTTTTTATCGTGAAACAATTGAACGAAAATAAATAAGATAATATACTGTATAGTAATACTGTTGTGATAGTAATTTCACATTCTTCCATCCTTCATATTCAAGCTGCCTGACCATTTTTCACAAGGCAGTTTTTAGAGAGATGCGACCAGTGGTGTAGTCGAAGGGAGACGTCCCCCTACTTTTTCGTTTTAGATTGTGCGCCCCCCCACTTTCTATTTTCAAGGAGAATTCTCAAACTTCATTTTATGGTTTTAAATTTTTAATTCTGCGCCAGAAAGGAATCCAAAAGAACCCATTTGGATGCCTTAACCCTTTGAGGCGCAACCCTTTCCCAATGCTGATAAAAGGGCAGCCGTTGCCATCGCTCGACTTAACTACCGGCAAGATGGCGGGCGATCGAAAAGTTCATCGCGTGCCACAGATCTAGAGACCCTCTTTTGACGCAGCTGGCTGTGCCCGCGCACAGCCAGCTGCGCCAAAAAAAGGGTCTCGAGATCTGTGGCACGCGATTAACGTTTCGATCGTCCGCCATCTTGCCGGTAGTTAAGTCGAGCGATGGCAACGGCTGCCCTTTTTTCAGCATTGCGCAATCTATCCAGCTGTTCTCGCATGCTTCCATTTTTCAGCAGATGTCAGTGCTGTTTAAAAATAATCGTGACCATTTTTGTACGGGAAATGACGTGCTAAAAAGTAAAGGATTCTCGTGGAGCTGTGTCACCCGCAACTATTTTTATAGAAATCAAATCTATTCTTCGTGACTGGCAACAGTCAAAGCGTCAGAGTTTGGTGTTCCCAGAGCGGGATCACTGCGCGTTAAAGGGTTAAGACTTACTTGCAATCTCTTTGTAAATGTAAATAACATAAACACATTATTAATATAATATATTACTAATATCAACTTAGAAATGAAATTTTGTCAAACTCTCTCTGTTGGTTAAAGGGATCTTTTTTAAATAGCCGAAAAAAAGCTAGGTTGCGAGGTGTCTAACGCATATCTAAAAGAAAATCTCTACTTATGCAATATAGGATTGTGAACAATGGAGATGGGAAAATTACGTCTTGCTTGAGCTGCTGCTAATTAAAATTACATTTTTTTATATAAACACTTAATTATTTTTACCATACAATAGTTAGTAATAATCTATATAAATAAAATTAGACTTCTGTCTGTACATTGCTTGGAATTCAAAAATTTTGCGATTTCAATCCGTTTCAAGCACCTGGGAATCCAGTACGACCCTCAAAAAAAAAAAGTTTGTCTGTCTGTCGTTCTGTCCGTGACGCTTTTTTTTTTTTTTTTTTCTCGTGCATCACGTAAAGATGACTGAAGCGAATGAAATGATATTGGGTGGTATGATAGGTGGTCACTCAACTTAAATTCTATGCTTCCAATTTTTCAAAAATGTTGATTAGATTTTGAGATTTGCGAGAACTATTTCAAAATCCGTAAATATTCCTTCGCGCATAATAACGACTAAAACGACTGAAATGAAATAACTAACAACACATAATAATCTTTTAACAATACATAAAAGTTATAACTTTG
>JAWZYV010018850.1:0-23026 GCA_038373885.1 Cheiracanthium punctorium | reverse complement strand
TGATTCCCAGATTTGGAGCCGTCAGTGTATATTTCTGTATATTTTTTATATCTGTTTTTGTGGTCTGAGAACAATTGTTGATATATTTTTGGGTCGGTATCCTGTTTAGTAAAGCCATTAAATGGTTGGAGGTACGAGGTCTGCAGTGTAGTCCATGGTGGCGTTTCATGAGGAGAATTAGGGGAGACTTTAACATTCTCCAGTTGGGTACCAACTAGACTCCTACGGATCCTTAAACCAAAGGGAGGAGTGCATGAGGGGCGATTTCCATATTGGCGGTCCAAATGAGTGTCCAAAAATGCGTCCCCCAAAGGGTGGGAGGGATGAGACAGGATGCGAAAATAATTGTTTAATGATAATTTGTGACGGATGTGGATGAGAGATGGCTCATGACAAGTGATATAGAGACTTTGTATGGGTGATGTTCTAAAAGCTCCAGAACAGAGGCGTAGTGCAGTATGATGCACTGTGTCAAGTTTTTTTAGGGCTGACCTACATGCAGAATCCATACACTCCACAGGCGTAATCTATTTTGGATCGAATTGCTGCACGGTAGATCCGCAACAGGGCGTCACGCTCCGCTCCCCAAGAAGTGTTAGTTAATACCTTTAGGATATTTAGGTCCTTTTCACATTTGTTGCGGATATAGGAGATATGGTTAGCAAAGGTCAATTTTCTATCAAAATATACCCCTAAAAATTTAGCGGAGTCACGTATTTCTATTTTTGAGCTGCCCACATAGAGCTCAGGATCAGGATGGATCCCTCGTAAACGACAGAAGTGCATACTGACAGTCTTTTCCGCAGAAATGTTAAATCCATTTGTGGTACACCATTTTAGGATGCGATTGATGGTGTTCTGGAGCTGACGCTCAATGTAACGCATGTCCTTTCCCTGACAAGAAATTTGAAGGTCATCGAAATATAGGCTTCCGTGAACAGACGGAGGTAGTTGATTGAGAATGTTATTGATTTTTATTGAAAAGAGGGTAACACTTAAGACAGAGCCCTGAGGGACGCCCTCTTCTTGGACAAAGCTATTGGATTGTATGCCGTTTATTTGTATTCTGAATTTTCGAAGCAAGAGAAAGTTCTGGATAAATATTGGAAGGTTGCCACGGAAGCCTAGATTGTGGAGATCCCGGAGAATACCATATCTCCAGGTCTTGTCAGTATGCCTTTTCTATGTCAAAGAAAATAGAGATTAAGTGGTTTCTTCTTAAGAAAGCGTTACGAATTTGAGTTTCTAGATATAGTATGTTGTCAATGGTTGATCTGCCTCTGCGGAAGCCACTTTGGTAAGGGTGTATATGGCCCTCTGTTTCTAAAACGTAAACTAAGCGTGCATTGATCATTTTCTCCAGCAGTTTGCAAAGGCAACTGGTAAGGGCTATGGGTCTGTAGTTATTAGGATTTGAAGTGTCTTTTCCGGGCTTTGGAAAGGGTATGACTATGGCATTTCTCCAGGAGGAAGGAAAGGTATGTTCGTTCCAGATTCTATTAAACAGCTGTAGTAGATTTGCAAGGGAAACGTGAGAAAGGTGTTTTAGCATTTCATATGTGATACCATCGGGACCAGGAGAAGTGTTCGGTAACTGTCTGAGTTGATTGGTGAGTTCATGGATTGTAAAGATACTATTATAAGAGTATTGCGAGGAAGTTTTAAAGTTTAGTTTTTGCCGTTCAGATTGCAGTTTATGGGTATTAAAGGTATTTGAGTAAGAGGTACTACAAGAGGATAGAGCCAATGTTTCGCCGATGGTATTTGCAATGTCTGTAATATCAGAGATGATTTTGTTATTGATGGCAAGGCAAGGTATGGTAGGGTTATTGTATATTCCCATAGCTCTTTTTGTTTTGGTCCATAGCTCCTTACTAGAGATTGATGTAGTAATGCTGGAGACATATTGCATCCATGATTCCTTTTGAGATTGCCGCCTCACCCTGCGGGCGACTGCTTTTGCTTTTTTAAAAATGATAAGGTTTTCAGTTGTGGGATACCGGCGGAAGGTACCCCAGGCTTTCTGCTGCTGCTTTTTGGCTAGGGTGCATGCAGCGTTCCACCACGGTTTTTTATTTCTGCGACAGCTTGTGCCCGATTTCGGTATACTATTATCTGCTGCCTTAATGATAGTGGATGTGACTTTATCAACGACATCATCAATAGTGCCTTCTATGATATTTTGGGATATTGTTGATAGTGAAGTAAAAGTCTGCCAATCTGCCTTGTCATGGATGTATCTGGGTATTGTTGGAGTTTGGTTTGGATTCTGATACAAAGGAGAGAGAATGATCGGAAAGTGGTCACTATTATGTAAATCACCAGAAACAGAGAAATTATACAGTGGGAGGATTGGAGGAGAACAGATAGCAAGGTCTATTGCATGAAATGATTTTGTGGGAAGATGGAAGTAAGTACTGTCACCATTATTCATAACACACAGTGAGAAGTCGGTTAGGATTTGTTCTATTTGTTGGCCTCTATTGTTGGTGTCTTTGCTGCCCCACAAGGGACTGTGGGCATTCATGTTCCCCAGGAGTATGAAAGGGGAAGGAGTTGCTGGACCAGGTTATTGAGCAAAGTTCGACTGATTGTTTCATTAGGAGGGAGATATATACTGCAGATTGTAGTGAGATGTTTGAGATAGATTCTAATGGCGACAGCCTGTAAAGGTGTGTTGAGATTGAGAGTACAATAGGGATAGTGATTATTTATTAGGAGGGCAACTCCGCCGGAGGCCCTTTCCCCTAGCACATAATCCTTTCTAAGGACAGTATAATTGTGAATTTGAGTGTGCTTATTGGCTTTGAGGTATGTTTCCTGAAGGGCAAGACAGGCGGGATTGTGATTGTAGATAAGTGTTTTGAGGTCGTCGTTTTTGTTCTGAAAACCGTGGCAGTTCCATGACAGCAACAATGCCATAACTATGTTATGTTAGGGGCATTGTGCGTTGTCGTGGTAATCCCTTTAGGGTTATTAGGTGGCTCAATATCTTCATGTTCCATCGATTCTTCATCTGATATTTCTGATCCGAGGGTGATAATTTTAAAATTGAGTCATCTATATGTGGTTGAGGAGGTATTTTCCTTGTGCTGAAACGGTTGTATTTTAATTTGTAGGTTGCTGCTTTACTGATTGTTGGTCTGACTTGAGTAGAGCTATTGTTGTGCGATTTTTTCTTAGTTTTCTCTGGTGCAGTGGAGGAACTGTTTTGTTTATGGACTGATTGTTTACTTGTTGATGTCTTGGAAGAGGAAGGATGAATGACAGGGTCAGTCTGAGTGGCTTCTATTGGGGGAGGGGGGAGGGGCATTCAGAGTATGAAGCATGTTAGTGTAAAAATGATACAAAAAAATCAAATACTTAAAAAAAATCACTTCATCAAAAGGCGCTCTTTCGGATGCCACTCCTTCCTTACATTTTTTCTTTCAAGCACCACCCCCCCCCCCCCACACACACACACACATACATCAAAAAAAAAAAATAAACCCCTTCAATATTGTGCGCTTTTTTCCGGGGGTGCTTTTTTCCAGGGCGCTTTTTTCCGCCCACCAGATATAATAGATATACAAAAAGTGTGAGGGAGAAATTCATGTATTGTATTTGTCTACGGGCATTATAGCTTTTCTGCAAAAATTTGGCAGTTTAGCAATAATTTTGGTGGGTCCGACAAATTTCCTTGCATTGCCCACCTAAAGGTTTTTTGCTCCTGCCAGGGGTTTATATCACCTACAGTATGTTTCCAGCCACTTATAGCTCTTCAGATCTGCACACTTGATAATAAGAGCCTCGGTTTCCACTTTGCAAGTTAGGAAGGTTGGGGGGGCAAAGCTGTTAAAAAAAAAAAAAAAAAAAAAAAAAAAAAAAACGCTATTTCTTTACTTACCTCTTATTTCCATGACATTTTATCTCTAAATTTGCTAAAGTGAAAAAAAAAAAAAACGAAACTTCTGTAAAATCCTTTAAATGTTTTCTAAGTGAAAACGTAAGTTCGTTCGTAGCATTTGAAAATGGCGGTGTAAACATCGTCATATCTTTAACGCCGTAATAAAAAGTTTACATTTCTCGCCGATAGATGGCGCTGTTCCTAATTTGCATAAAATAAGAACTCTTTTTTTTTTCCCTATGCAAATATCCATCGTAGTCCCGCACTAACTGGCAGGTATAAAAAGGGCATCACAAGTTAACTTTTCAGAGTCTTCTCGGTCTGTCTCCCGAAAGTTCAGCCACTACTACTGTGATGTGTGTGT
Organism: Cheiracanthium punctorium; assembly: GCA_038373885.1. Taxonomy (NCBI): domain Eukaryota; kingdom Metazoa; phylum Arthropoda; class Arachnida; order Araneae; family Cheiracanthiidae; genus Cheiracanthium; species Cheiracanthium punctorium. Next base: position 18,776 of record JAWZYV010018850.1, on the reverse strand, counting down.
AATCAAAGATGTTGCTATGAACCGTATGGTTCAACGATGTGATTCAAATAGAACCGGATCAGGCATCCGTGCTGCTGTATCCAGATGATTCAGTGTGATGTGTTTGTGAATCTGAATAGATTGCCGCTGGCGACTTGTCTTCTAGAAAGCTTGTTTTTATTTGTGCTACTAAGTGGATGCTGCTTAATGTATTGTGTCTTCATCATGTGCACTGTGTAAGCCTACCATAGTCATCTTGTTTTCAATAAACTACAGAAAAGGTACCTACTTTGTCTTCCTTGTTTAAACACATATTCAAACCAAAAAACTTCTACTGTGCAACTCAAGTTAAATGAGTTTCAACTCTGCCTAAAATTTACAAAATTTATCTTACAGATAAAAATCCAGTAACATTAAATTTCAGCCAATGACTTTCAATTTGTAATTTAACTTGTCTGTCGAATAGTTTAATTTATAATATAATTAGTTTCTTTCATGGTTATGGGCCTCCTTGCCCAAGTTTAAATGTGTTTTGAATATGTTGAGTGTATTTATAATGTGTTTAGTTTTAGTGTTTTAAAGTATACAAACAGATTTTAAGTGCCTTAAAATTATAAGAGGGCGGGCCTGTAGTGTTTTTAATCTTTTCTTGTAAATTGTGTTGTATCCCAACTTTCAAAATGGAAGCTTCAATTACCCAAATAGAAAAATTGTCTGCCGACAATTATGAGTCTTGGCAGGAAGACGTAAGGGTATTGTTGCTGGATAGGAATTGTTGGGAAATAGTCAGTGGTGTAGAAAAAAGGCCCCCTGACACTGACGCTGAGGAACTAAGGGATTACAAGATTAGATACGGGCGTGCTTATAGCACGATATTTTTGAACATTTCAAATGAATACAAGCCTCTTATTTCTGGCACCTATGACCCCAAGGAAGTTTGGGAAAAATTAAATAAACACTTTAAACCTGAATCTAGAGCTCATGCTATGAGACTCACAGATGACTTTTTTTCATGTAGATTGAATGAAGGGGAGGAAATAGGCTTATTTGCAGCCAGGTTGAGGATGATAGTTAAGCAATTAAAAGACGCTAATGCTCCCCCAGCTGACTGGTATCAATCATTTCAATTGCTAAGGTACTTACCCTCGAAGTATCAGGGAATTGTTCAAACAATTTACCACTGGCCTGACGAAACATTTAAGTTCGATTTAGTTTTAGCCAAACTTTTGGCTGAGGAGGCTAGACTAAAGCAAAGTGTAGGGGATCAAGCTACCGTCGCAATGTCTAGTCAAGTGAAATGTGTCCCACCTAAAAATAATGTAAAGAGAGACACTAGAAAGTGCTATAGGTGTGGTAGAATCGGACATTTAATTGCTAGTTGTAGGATCCCTCCCCCCAGTAATCGTAAAAGTAACAAACGACAACCTAAGAATCATATGATAGAAGCCCACACAAGCGAGGATTTAAATGATTCTTCATGGATATTTGATACAGGGGCTAGTGCTCATTTTTGTCAGGATAAAAAACTTTTTAAAAACTTTGAACCAATTAAAGGCCGGTCGATGTCGGTCGCCATAAACGGCATTGATTGTTCCATAGATGGAAGGGGAACAGTAGAGTTAAAATTTCAAGGTGGTAAAATTTTAAAAACATTAAAAAACGTCCTCTATTCCTCTAAATTAAGGAGAAATCTCCTGTCAGGTCCTGCATTGGACACTGAAGGCATTACATTTAGAGGGGGAAATAACAAAGTAGAGGTATTTTCACGTAACCGACAAAAAATATTTACAGCACACAAAAAACGTGGCCTGTACCATGTTTACCCCACAATAATAACTCATAAAAAGAAAGCAGAAGCTAATTTTTCTTCAAAAAGTGACAATCAGAACTTAGAACTTTGGCCGTTTTTGTCATATTAATTGTAACGCTATAATTGAAACTAGTAAGGGAAAGGTATTTGGCCTACCCGTTTTTAAATCTAAGTCGCATAAACCCTGTCATGTTTGTAAAATAGCAAAAACTAGAAGAAAGAGCTTTAAAAGTATTCCTAAGATTAGATCGAACAAACCCCTCCAACTTTTGCACATGGATGTTTGTGGACCTTTACCTAACCCATCCATATCGGGACATAAATTCTTTTTAACGATAACAGATGACTACTCATGAAAAACCACTGTTTAGTGATACATATATATCATTAAATGTCCTTAGACATGGATGCTCGTAATGGTTTAGAGTGCACTTTTAATCATAGCTGTGGACCCAGAGTCATATCTTTTTGAGTTGAAGCTAGAGTAGAAGTAGGACTTTTTGACCTCACATTCTGATTCTATGAAATGTTGTACAACATTATTGTATTTTAAATTATATTAACTGTCTGAGTACTCTATGAATTAACCTAAATTTTCTCCTAATTGGTCTTTTAAACACTATGAGTACTTTTAAATGTGCTCTTGCTTTTAAACCATTGATAAGTAACATGTTGTTCACCCCATTGTATGTCATTCCCGCTAAATTACAGGACAGGATATATATTTTAAAAATATATTCTTTTGTTGCAATTTCGATTTTTTTGGTATATTTATCAAATACGATTTAGTAATTGGAGTGAGAACGAAAGGTATGTCTTTATAAACTTTCAAATTGCATTAATGCAAATTTAAATTAAACACAGATTTAATGTAATTGTATGTAAATTAGCAGTATTTTAATTCACCAGTCAAAAGCTTTTGTGTCATAAATGTAAAATAAAATTTCCCATTGTATTACTTTTATTCATAGAGCTACAAAATTTATAAGTCTTAATTGATATTTTAAAAAGAGATTTACGACTCGGGCGATAAGAAATTTCGGATTTTGTTTACTACGGAAACTTTTTAAAATGTATATTTAATTGTGTAATAATTTGACATGACAAAATATTTATAAAATTATTTTACAGTTAATATCTCTGGCATTCAAAATATGTATAAACCTATGAATATTTAAACGCTTTAACTAAAAATTTTCATTTTAATTAGAAATATTTTAAACTGGTCGTATTTTATTTATTTATAAGTTAGTGTGTTATGCAAAGTATTCTATGTCTTTAAAATTATTTTATCACAGTAATCCTTACTTGAAATCTTATAACTGTTGAGAAAGTAAAAAGATATTTTTATAACTAAGTGGTTAATTAGATAATTTAACTTTTAAATTCTTCCGAATTAAATAAAAAATAGTACTTTTCTGTTTCTTAGATGGCAAATTTGAATAAATTCTAAATATACTTTTTATTTATAAATAGATTCAATCGAACACAATATGCACGATTTAATCTTTAATTTTATAAAAATTTAGCAGTAAGATTTGTTTTTATTTTTATTTTTTTTGTAGTTTAAGAATTAGTCAAATACATAGTTTGTTTATTTGGTAACATATTTTATACATATAAAACGAGTGAGTATTTGCACTATATAGAGAAATCTAACTGGATTAACCGGCCCTCTTTAGCTAAGAGTTCATAGCTATGCACACCAACAAGATTAACAGCTGCAAGGGAATTAGAATTTATTACATTTTGCTTGGGGTAAAAAAAAAAGTTAATTTTAAAAAATTAAATAATAATAATAACCAGCTCCTCTGATAGACTTTCTCCATTCCAGTATGAAGATGGCTGTGGATAGATCTAAAAACAGAATATAAGTTAAAGGAAACTGATTAATCTTGACTGACAATTTAATTTTTATATCGTTGTGGAAAAAATAACTAACTTTTGTGAATTTTAATTCAGTTATTTTACTGCAAAGTAAATAAAAATTATGGTATACAGCGTCTATATCGTCTTCCGAAATTTTCCCTTTTATCCTGTAAAATAAGTAAATAAAATAAATACAATAAAAGTTTTATATTTGCGTGTAGATTTGTATGTTATATACAGTGGCGTATCGAAAGCCAACGCAACTTCCCTTATTTTGAATCTTTATACAAATCGCTATTGAATCCGTGGATGGCACCAGCATTAATATAAACTAGTAAAATAAACTAATAGTATGTGTTCTAAACTGATTTTTGAGTTACAGAATTATATGTATCAGAATTCAACTCTAAAACTTTAAACAGATTAATATTATGTTTGTTATTCGCCTTATTAATTAAACTCTTTTTCGTTAATGTTGAAATTTTAAAAGTGACACTTTCACTATGAATTATTAGTAAATGAGCTTATCGTTATTAGTAATGAGCTATGAATTATTAGTAAATGAGCTTATATTAGTTATGAGCACTATGAATTATTAGTAAATGAGCTTTATAAAATTATTCATCACGTTTGTGGAAACCTCGTTCAAAACTATCTTGGAGTATAACAAAAGTAAATTTTTATCAAGGTTAGTTTCGCTAAAAATAATTATTTTTTTGTGTGTCTTGGCAAATTATAAGCTGTCCGATTATATTTTTCTGACGATATTTTTTATTTTATTTTATTTTAGATTTTAAAAGAAAGTGGTTAATTTTCTTCATGAGTGCTTGACTTTATAAAAAAATTTAATAGCGCATATATTTACGTTCTCTCTCGGAGATTTTTATAATTTATTATTATTATTAACTGAAGCTCCCAGGGGTACACTTCACAACAATTCTTTTCGAAATTGAGATACGGTGTCATCTTTTAGCTTTCAATAAGTACTATCACCACATGAATTATTATTGAAGTAGAATCATTTTCCAAACTACGGACAAATTCCAAACTACGGACAAAAAAACTTTTGCAAAATGTCTGCAAAAATTGTAAGATGGTAAAGTTATAAAAAAAAAGAAGTTTTAGATATTGCAAGAGCTGTGGTGCGTATAAAGCACAGCGATATAGATCCATCTTTAAAAGAACAAGATGTTATCGATATTAGTGTGTCATATGATTGCACATGGCAGAAACGTGGACACACTTCATTGTATGGACTGGGCATCGTAATCGACGTTTTAACAGGCCTTGTACTTGAGTTTGAAATCATGTCAAAGTACTGTGCAGAATGACTGCAGTATCCCGAGACCTGAATGAAAATAGCGCTGAATACGCGTTTTGGTATGAGAGTCATAAATCACGGTGTGAAAAAAATCATGGCAGCTCATCGGGAAGTATGGAAGTGAGTGCTGCAGTGATATTATGGCGAAGATCAATCAGTGAGTGCAAAATGAGGTACACGACGTTACTTTCTGATGGCGATGCCAACATATTCCAAATGTTGCAGGAATTAAAAATTTATGGCTCCAGCATTATAACTAAAGAAGAATGTATAAACCACATAGCGAAGCGACTGGGTACAGGATTAAGAAATAAAGTGAAAGAATGGCAAGGAAAAGGTATTTCTCTTGGCGGCAGGAAAACCGGAAGTCTTAAAGAAACGACTATTGTAAAACTCACAAATTTTTACTTGAAAGCAATCAAGAATAACATTCCATCTGTAGAAAGTATGAAGACGGCTGTATTTGCAAGTTTATTATACCATGCTTCGTCCACCGATACAAAACCGAAACACAGCAAATGTCCTGAAGGTGCGACATCCTGGTGTTTCTATCAGCAGAGAGCATTAGCAACTAACACAAAACCAAACAGCCATAAACTAACAAAAATGCAAATTACAGAAGATGTATTGGCAAAAATATTGTCTGTGTACCAGAGGCTAGCCAGCGATGAACTGTTATCATGATGCATTTCTGGTAAAATACAGAATGCAGCAAATGAATCGCTGCATTGTGTCATATGGGAAAAACTGTTCTAAAGAGATATTTATGTCGAAAAAGAGGCTAGAATTCTCGGTGATAAATTCCATAAATGAATTTAATATTGGATGTTTAGGCACACTAGAACTAACAACTAAAAACGCAGAATTATTCAGTGTAATGTAAGAAATACTAGTACATAAAAACAAGTGAGAAATAGAAAGAAATATAATGAATCTGTTGCAAATCAAAAACATTCCAAAACTGAAGGAATCACTTACAGTTCTGGAATGTTTTAGATAGCTGTATAGTAGTCATTTATAGAAATGTATTCTATTATGCTGAGTGTGGTAAGTACTACATAATAAAGTACATTGATATTGTTCTGGTACTTTTATGCTTTATTTTCAGTGGTGAAATAGTGTTGATTCTACAAAAAGAGAAGTTTAGAGTTGCTTTTCATGTATTATTGCAATTTTTTTAACTTTTTTTTTTTAACAACTTTATCGCACTTCGCAGCAACACCAATTTCACTTATTTGTTATTTACTGTTATTTTTATTTTCATAATTGTATAATATAGGAATAAGTATTAGATATAGGCACTCATGTAAGTACTTTTGGGAATGGGCTCATCTCTGCTTTTCTAAAAAGTTAAGAGAACATACCATAAAATGTCGATTTTAGGTGGAACTACCTAATGTATGAGTAGGGATGGACGTGAGATGATTTTTTGCCAGACGAGACAGAGATTTACAGCTTTTTTGCGAGACGAAACTCAAATTTTCAACATTATGATATAGGAATTTTGCGAGATGAGACAAAGCTTTTAGGCTGTTTTGCGAGATGCCCATTTTTCGATCTCGCGTCCATCCCTATGTATGAGTGTTTGGGACATTACATATTATTATATTAATAAATTTGAGATTCGACTAATAACACAAGCCTGAAACAATTTCTTGTTTTAAAAATAATAGTTGTTTTTTATGTATTTTCGCATGCTTATTTCAAAAATATCAGTTTTTACATATAACGTACAGTTTTTTTGAAAAGTAAATTTTTTAAATAAGTAAAAATTCAGACTTTTTTGCGATTTGGATAGGATAAATTAATAAAGTATGTATGTTTATTTGTTTAAATAAATTCTGAAAACCTCTTACTTCATTAAAATTAAATAATACATTTATATTGAATAAATACTTACAATTATATTTAAAGAAACCTTTTATTTTAAAATTCAAAACATAGATGGCAGTACTGTTTTGCATTATTCTAAAAAAATTGTTCGTCAAAACAAAAGCAATCACATTTGCAGTTGTTCTACGGTTTATGTTTTAATTTTCCTGTATTTCTTTATCGTTGAGCTGTGCCCTTTCTATTGTGTTTCTAACATGGAAGTAGTTCCAGGAGATGTTGTGAGAATGATCCAAATTCATTTTGCTACATTTGTGGCGAATATATGTTAAAAAAATAACGAAATACGATCACTTCCTTTGTTAAGAAGGCCTACTTTTGGTACTTCGGAATGAAACTGGGTGACCAAGAAAAATATTGGGCGCCGCATTTCACCTGTCGTTCCTGCGTAGAAAAGTTCGCACATTGTGAAAATATTCCTTTCCCGACACGACCTGAGGCTTTTGACAATGCTAATATATCTGAAAGCGAAAGTGATGAAAAAGACTTTGATTTCACCGTGAAAAATGAAGTACCTGAAAAATTTAATCAAGCCGAATTAAATGACTTAATTCGTGATTTTGGTTTAACTGAAGAAAATGCAGAATTATTAGGCTCTCGGTTAAAAGAGAAAAAGAGAGCTCCTTACGCATTAATTTTATGCCTATTACTAAGAAATTACTGGTAGTAATTAAAAATACTCTATAGAGTGAAGGTAAAGAGCCAATTTTGAATTTCTTAATATTTAGGTTCCTAAAATGACGAAAAAAGTGAAAAATAGCTGCAATTAAGAAAAATTTTGCAGATTTTTGTCATTTAAATATTTATTTTGAAAAAACAATACCTCATATAATTAAACGCATCTGTAAAATTGTTTATTACATTCTTATTGGTAGTTTTTCATAAAAATTATAGAAAAATACAAAAAAATAATGCGCAGGGAGCATGTTTAAATTAACTATTTTTTAATGGAAAACCTCAATCAAAAATATATAATTGCTGGACAGTATTCAAATTTGCAAATTAGCTTGTTTATCATGAATGACACATGTACACCTTTATGCGATAAATACAGCAAAGCCAACTTTTAAAATACACAGTCCCCTTAAGAGCTATATATGAAATAGTAGAAAGTTTTCAGGAGAGGATTTGTATTCAAATAAAAGTGTTTTTATAGACTTGGAGGAAAATTTCCAATTATTCCCTTGTTAAAGTGATCAACAAAAATTAGTGTTGACAAAAGATTGATTACCGGTTCCGCGAAGTCATTTCTCTCGTCGTAAAGAAATGTAAATACTTACGATACGTTTAAATCTGCTTTGATTAACGAGTTTTCAGACACGGTCACATCAATAGAAATTCATTGGCAGCTTGAAAAAAGAAAAATGCACCCTAACGAAACATTTACTCAATATTTTAATTCCATGCGCGAATTGGCAAATAGATGCGATTGCGCTATTGATGAGTGTTCTGTTATTCAGTACGTCATAAACGGCAATGAGGGTTCCGGTTCAGACAGTTATCCTTTATGGGACAACATCGTATTCCGAATTTAAAACAAAACTAGCTTCTTACCCGTTCTCCGCACGGTAGGAGACGAATAGTTTCCTTACACATATAATTCGAATTAAACCCAGTGATAGGAATCTAATAGTGAAAAATTGCTGGAATTCTGACGAAAAGCTGACTCCATGAGTGGAAATTTGAGAGGATTGCAACATGATGACACAAAAACTACGTCATTGTCACTGGCGATCAGAAAAGTAAGAACTTTACGGTATGCAGACGAAACTTTTCTCTTTCGAAAAACGCCTTATTTCTACATCATTTAATTCTCATTTTTAGGTTTAATTTATAGCATTCATACATAACATATGAATAACATTACATGATGTTGAATACTATTTTATCTTATCTTGCATTTCGTAAAGCGTGGATAACATAATAAAGTCATCTGCAGTTATGTTGCAGATGACTTTATTAAATTTTACCCAAATTTAAAAAACCTACACGAAACAATCGATGCACGTTGTACATTCAGAAACCAAAAATGCTTCCTGTTTCCATGAAGATCGCGTTCATAAATGAAAACATTTGTGACGTAACTTAAGCGGAAAAGCTTATTACCCTTACTGAACTCTTAATACAGTAGCACACTTGTTACATAAAACTAACGTTGATCTCACTGCCAATTCACACTAAATAAATAACTAATTTCATATTTTATTTTTAACATAGATTAATTGCATAGTGTCAAATTCAATATTAAACAAAATCAGAAATCGTTTCTAGAGCTCTTGGTCTTGTAACTGGAGTAACTGGAATATATATGAAAAAATAAATGGAACTTTAACATATAAGTAATTTATATGAACTATTCTAAGCACATCGGATCCTGTTATTCGGAAAGATTCCGCAAAAGCCGTGGGAAGAAAGAGCAATTAATTTCATATTATATTTTGTATTCCTTGCAAGCGCCTTTGTTATGTACATGATTGCAATATCATTCTCCTACACGATGCTTATCCTATAGTCTCTGGTGATTTATTTTGGATTTTCATTTCATATTCCTGACTTTTCATACCTTCGAAATTTTGTTGCTTTGCCCATGTGAATAATCGATAATCATTTCGCATTACGGCTACCAATTAAAGAGTTTTCCATATATATTTTTTCCACGTTAATGACATTAATCTGCCTTTTTCTAGTTTAAAAAAAAAACGCCTACAAAGTTTCATTGCTTCAATTTAGACACACAGAGGGTTTAGGCAAATACGCAACCGAAAAATTGCTTCCTTATGTCCGCCGAAGCAGCACATACGTTAGCGTGTAATGTGCTTCTCCGGATAATCTGACAGCAAAACAGAAGACAATGACTTGAAAAAGACGTCACACGCGAAGGAAATAAAATGAAAAATATGCAGAATTGCCTGAAAAAACTTCGATTATTTTTAATGCGCAAATATGTTAAAATTCTATTTGTTTCATATTTAATGCGTTTTCACTTTTTTGGGTCTTAAGAGCTGTAGAAATGAATGGCTTCACTTAATTATTAAATTGAACAACTTAAGTGGCAACAATGGATTCCGTTGCTACGGAAACTGTAGCAATGTTAAAAATAGAATATGAAATGATTTATTTATGTTTACTTTGCTAGAACTGGCAATTTGGTGTAATTAACGTCGGCAGTCGATGGCAAATAGCCAAAATGAATCACACATTAAACTTGACAATAAATGCAATAATTTAAAGGCATTACCAGCAAGTCTTACTGGGTTTTAAAAATATTCTCATTCATCTCAAACAGCATTCGTATTTATGAAGACTTCCTATTTTATTACACCTTGTTTGGCAGGATTAAAAAATATTATCTATTCATACGCTCGTAACACCAACTCATTTCAATCGGGGCATAGAATTAGCAATACAAATGAAAAAGTTTAATTTTCTGAAATTTGGCAGGGTTTCCCAAATTTAAATCTATTAACTTGATGAAAATCATTTAAAATCGCCTTAATAACTGTATTATTTCTGAACAGAAAATTAAAATTTCAGGCTAAATTCTAGTAAAACCTACACTTGTTTTTAAAAATACTATTTCTTTACGCTCTCAGTAAATTGCGCCAAGATTAAAACTGTGCAAACCACTAGAATCCACTTTCTCAAAAATCGGTATATAAGCCATTTTTTTTCGCCAAATTATAAAGTTATACACTTTAGTCTCTGAAATTTACAAATCCTTTTTCTTTTGCGTATAAAAATATAGAATTCCTGCTCTGATTTCCCACGCAGACGATATTTTAATTAAAAAATAACCTAGCAAATATTCAAAACAGAAAAAAAGTATTATTCCTTTACTTTTAATGCAAGAGTGTAAATCATTTAATAAATTCGCCAAACATGGCAACCTCGATGCTTATTTCTGACATTTTCATTACAGGGGTTACACAATCGCAGAGTTGCGTAGAGCAAAAATTAGTGTGTTTACGGGTTTTTTTATCAATATCTCCTAAACTAATTCGAATTTCGAAATTTAAATTAGAGGAGGTTCTTTCTCGAAATTTTTCGAATAAGTGGATACCTAGTTCGAAACTTAACTCCCAGCCGTTTAGGAGGAGATGATGTTACACACACACACACACACACACAGACAGACAGACGTGCACAGATTTTAATAGTATAGATTAGAAACTTTTGTTAATAACATGCGGGCGAATAGATCAAAGTCGTCGAGTTTTCGTCACTCACCTGACAGCTCAAACCGCGGTACAGAACAACCAAACCAATAACGAAAACCCTCAAAATTTACTGTTTCTCATACAGCTAACACCCTGCAACGTTTCTTTAACTGCAATGACGTCAGACACAAATCTAATTGTGGCCTAATTGCTCTCGAGGCCCGAAGTGCCTAGCATGCAATCTTTTTGGTCACAAGTAGACTGAATGTGTCCGAGCAATTCGAAACGATAGTTCTACCTCACCAGCAAAAGTAAATACTGTACATGAATTTCCTTCTGTAAACATGTGTAAGGAAATTATTATTTTTGATAATAAATTCTCCGGGTTAGTGCACACAGGTAGCAATATGACGTTGCTTCGAAATTTAGTGCGGATAAAAATAGGTTCATCATCATTATTGAATAACACTAAAGTACTGACAGGTTTTGGTTTTCCGCGAACAAACATCATTGGTACTTTTGAGTGTGATGCTACTATTGACGACCAAATTTTTCCGGCCACTATTTCTGTAGTGCTGAATGCTTGCACAAATTATGACCTCATAATCTGGTGTGACATAATACAGCAAGTAAATTTAACCATTTCACCTGCCGGCGTAATGTTTTCAATATTTCAACAGCATCTGATCCTGTTTTATTATGTCAAACTGTGACGATTCTCCCATCTTTGATATTGGCCCAAATGTCACTAGAGAAACACGTACTGTTGTTGAGAAGCTGTTGTTGACTTATTCGCCCAATAAAAGGAAAACTGCTAACGTTGAACTTGACATCGTGCTCACTGACGACAAGCCAATTTTCCATACACCCCGACGTTTACCATTTGCTGAGCTTGGTATAGTTGATGCAGAAATTGACGAATGGGTCAAAAATGGAATTATTGAGCCATGTTCATCCCCCTACGCAACCCAAGTGTTAGTTGTAACGAAAAAAAGACGGAAAACCTAGAGTATGCATAGATTATAGACGATTAAATTGCAATAGTCAAAGATAACTTTCCCCTTCCGTTGATCGAAGACATTTTAGACAGTCTTCAAAATGCCACAATATTTTCTACACTCGATTTACAAAATGCATTTTCCCACATCCCCGTAAACGAAAAAAGCCATCTTTATACCAGTTTTGTGACACATAAAGGCCAAGATCTCTTCCTATTTATGCTGTTTGGCCTTAGTACATGTCCATCTACCTTTATCCGTTATATAAATGCCGTTTTTCGCGAACTTATTGCTAAGGGCATGGATGATGATGTCATCCCAGCTACTAGTAAATCTAAGGCTCTCGAACGCTTAAAAATTGTCCTTGATGCATAGGTGCCAATTTGCTAAGGTGAAAAATCTGTAGTCCTAACACAACATAGCAGTAGCGCCCTTTTTTCAGTGAAGACATAACATACGCTATAAATATGCAGATTTTTTTTTATGTGAAAATAAACAAAGAAATTATTTATTTATATCAATAAATATATTTTTATTAATTTTGTATTAACAAATGCTGCTGAACAAGATTTTGCTTTTTTTTTAAAATTATTATCGAAGACCTGCTCATAGCATTTAGCATTTTGTGAAGATTTTAATACTAATAAGTTTTCTAAAGTGTCATTTGACATAGTATATCTGAAATCGGTTTTGTTTTTCTTTAATTGGCTGAAGATCCTCTCACATCTGAGTTACTGTGTGGAATAGTCAAAATTGTTAACATGACCTCAGAAATGTTCTTGAATTCAAGTTCACCAGTGAAATTTTTCAATTCACCTACTGCAAACCACTGTGCATCAACACGCTCTTTGCTGCTTACGCTTTCAGGAATATCCAAAACTTGAAGTTTGCTGAATTCTACTTGCAATGAATCAATCATTTTATCAGTTGTTCTGCTCCTTAAATAGAATATTTTTCAATAAAATATTTTATACTAGAAAATGAGGCATTTTCAATGTTTGATTTTTGTTTTGTTTGTTTGTTGATGTTTATTGGCACAAGGTCCAAAAAGGACATGCTGCGCCAGACAAGCAGTTAAAATCAAATCATTATGTATTCAAATAAAAGGTACCAAAAACACCTGGTAAAGCTAAAACGTAAAGACTAAAATGGTGGGAAGTAAAATTCAAAAGGTGTTTAAAATGGAGAAGAAGTGAAACAAAGGCATCTGGATGGGGGCTCCCATCCAGATACCAGTCAGACAGAAATGGACACTTTACACTGAATAAAAAATATTGATACGTCTAAGAAAAGCAAATAGATTCTGATGTGGGGTTTCACCCAAAATATCGTCAAGTTTAGGATGAGAACAGTTAAAAAATATTTGGTAAAAACTTTTAAAAGCAGTGCACGAGGTTAAAAGATGACTAATGGTGAGTTGAGTTTGACAGCGAGGGCACTCCGGAGCAGGGTCGCCCAGGAGTAGGTGCTTATGAGTAAGCCGCGTATGAACAATGCGGAGACGTGTTAAGATGACATCTAGCCTGTGATAGGGATGAGATGACCAGTGTGCGAGAGTTGGGCGAATAGAATGAAGTTTGTTCTCCGTTTCATTGTCCCATTTATCGACCCATATGCCTTTTACAATGCTGAAGATACTGGTTGGTTGGTTGGTTGGTTAGTTGGTGTTTAATGGCACAAGGTCCAGAAAGGACATACTGCGCCAGACAATGTGTATATATGGTAAAATAAAGTTTTCAAGTAAAAATGTGTCGCATAAAACAGGTGAAGCTAAAATCCATGAGTTCTAAAACGATAAAAGCAAATGTAGAAAGGTAAAAAGTAGATAAAAAGAAATAAGCCAAGGACATCTGGATGGGGGCTCCCATCCAGATACCAGTCAGAGAAAAGTTATACCTCACACTGTGTAAAAAATATTGATGCATCGAAGAAAAGCAAACAAATTACAGTGCGGGGTTTCACCCAATATGATGTCAAGTTTGGGATGAGAACAGTTAAAATAAGTATGATAAAAATTGTTAAAAGCTGTACAAGAGGTTAGAATATGACATATAGTAAGATGCATATTGCAGTGTGTACACGGAGGGGCAGGCTCTCCAAGAAGAAGGTGTTCGTGTGTAAGCCTCGTGTGGCCGATACGAAGGCAAGTCAAAATGACGTCAAATTTGCGGTAAGGCTGCGATAGCCAGTGGGTGATGGAGGGATGGATGGTGTGAAGTTTATTACTAGTTTGACAGCTCCACTCATTGAACCAACTTTCTTTTATGCTGTTCGATATGCCAGATTTTATGTCAGTGTAGGGTAATGGTTCTGGATAAGGGTTGGTAGCATGCTTTGCCAAAGCATCGGCCTCTTCATTGCCCGAGATCCCAACGTGACTAGGAACCCAGCAGAAACGGATAACAAAGCCACAGTTTGTTAGGTGGCTATACAGTTGTTGGACTTTGGCTCTGTAGCTGTTCAAGAGGAGAGTTAGCACAGACTTTAACATCTGCTAACTGGGTTCCACTAAGACTTTGTATGGTTACTATAGATTCCCATGGCTCTTTTTATTTTTGCCCATAGCTCCTTACCAGAGGTGGAGGTAGAGATGTTAGACACATATTGGATCCAAGAATTTTTTTGTGCAAGCCGCCTTGTTTTCCTAGCATGTGCCTTGGCTTTCTTGAAAAGAATGAGATTTGCAGTGGTTGGACACCGGCGAAAGGTGTTCCATGCCTTTTGCTGCTGCTTTTTGGCGAGCGTGCATTTTGGATCCCACCACGGTTTTTTATTTCTTCGAGAGTTGGTTCTGGATTTTGGAATACTTGCATCCGCAGCTTTAAGGATGATGGAACGACACAGTATCCACGACCTCGTCAATATTGCCTTTAATGGTGTCTGAAGAGATAATAGCGAGTGAGGTGAAAGTTTTCCAGTCAGCTTTATCATAGTGATAACGGGGTGTGGTAAATTTCTGGGTTGAATATTGGTACAGAGGTGAGAGAAGGATTGGAAAGTGATCGCTATTGTGTAGATCACTGGATACAGAGAAGTTATATAATGGCAGGATTTGAGGAGAACAAATGGCAAGGTCTATGGCATGGAAGGACTTTGTGGGAAGATGGAAATAAGTATTATCACCATTATTCATGATGCACAGGGAGAAATCTTTAATGAGTTGTTCGATACGATGGCCTCTGTTGTTAGTGTCTTTGCTACCCCACAACGGACTATGAGCATTCATGTTACCGAGAAGAATGAACGGTGAGGGGAGTTGTTGAACAAGATTATTGAGGGATGATTGGCTAATGGAAGTATTTGGAGGTAGATAAATACAGCACACAGTAGTAAGGTGTTTCAGAAGGATACGGGCAGCAACAGCCTGGAGACAAGTATTGAGCTTGAGGGTTTGATAAGGGTAATTACAGTTAACCATTAGGGCCACTCCGCCAGAGGCCCTACCACTGAGCTCATAGTCCTTGCGGAGTATAGAGTAATTACGGATAGAATATTGTCTATTGGTTGTAAGGTAGGTTTCTTGGAGAGCGAGGCAAGCGGGATTATGATCATAAATTAAAGTTTTGAGGTCGTCAACTTTATTTAGGAAACCGTGGCAGTTCCAAGAGAGCAACAATGCCATAATTAAGTGATATGGCCATCGTGCATCTTCTTAGTTGGAATCGCTGCGGGAATATCTGGAGGTTTGATTTCGTCGTGTTCCATTGATTCTTCATCACTTATTTCGGATTCTGATGGGGCTAGGTTTAAAATAGTGTCATCAGTTTGTGGTTGTGGAGGTACTTTTTTCATGCTAGATTTATTGTGTTTTGATTTGTAGGAAGCTATTTTAGTGAGCAGAGGTCTAACTTGAGTGTAGCTATTGTTTGGTACCTTTTTCTTTGGAGGATTTTTCTGGGATAAGGAGAAAGATTTATTTGGTTTAGGTGCTGTTTGTTTACTCATTGAGGTGTTGGTGGTGGAAGTATTGCTTGGTGGATCGGTCTGAGTAGCTATTGAGTTAGTAGATTTTACTGCAGCAGCATAGGATAGGCCAGATTTTGGTGTGCGAGCTTCTATTATTTTACGGGCATCAGGATAGGAAAGTCTTTGAGAGGCGCGCAGGGATTGAATTTCTTTTTCAAATGCCCATTTTGGGCAGGACTTTGAGTATGATGGATGTTTCTGTGTGCAGTTTACACATTTTGCAGGTGCTGAGCAGGTTTCACTGTCGTGGCCAGAGGCACCACAGCGGGCGCAAGCCGGTGATCTACGACAGGAGGTTTTGGTATGACCGAACCTTTGACACTGAAAGCAACGGATTGGATTTGATACGTATGGTCTAACTGGGCATAATAGACAGCCGGCTTTTATATGAGATGGAATAGTTGGTTGGTTGGTTGGTTGGTTGAGGTTTGTTGGCACAAAATCCAGCAAGGATATGCTGCGCCAGACGAGGATAAAAAATGAAAAAATACCTTGATAAAAAGATAAAGGCTAAAAGACATGACTAGTAATAAAGGATAAAAGCAACCATTAGTAAAAATTGTAAGTAGGCTTGTCTGGATGGGGTACCCCATCCAGACAACTGTCAAAACAAGTCTTAATTCATATCAAAAAAAGAAGGCTAATATGCCTGAGGAAGCGGAACAGGTTTTTATGTGGAGTTTCACCTAAAATTTTGTCAAGTACGGGATAAGAACAGTTAAAATAAGTCTGGTAAAAAGAGTTAAAAGCTTTACAGGCAGTTAAAACATGACGGATGGTTAGATGTGTGTTGCAATGAGAACAGTGTGGTGCAGGTTCACCGAAAAGCAGATAATTATGGGTGAGTCTCGTATGACCTATCCGTAGGCGTGTCAAAATGACGTCAAACTTGCGGCTAGGATGAGATGACCAGTGAGTGATGGATGGTCGTATGGTGTGCAGTTTATTGTCTATTTCGTCATTCCATTCGTTCATCCAGCTGTCTTTGATTAAGATTGAGATGCCGAGTTTGATATCCTCGAAAGGTATGTCACCGGTGTAGGAGATGGAATAGTTGGAGACTGAAAGGTTAAGACTATATGTTTAGTGTTATTAAGTTGGTTATTGCGACGAATAGTGATTCGACGAACTGCGCATACACTTTCGTCTCTCAGGTTTTCTAATATTTCGGATTCAGAGCAGTGTAAAAGTTCGGGTTCTGATATGACTCCTCTGGATGTATTTAAGGATGTATGGGGTGACACTGTAAAAGATTTTAGTCCAAAATTCTTTATTTTCATTATTTTTGAGGCTTGTCTATTGTTTGTTACTTCTACCAGGAGGTCTCCAGATCTTAATTTTTTTACTTTTTTAACTTCACCTACATTGGATGTGATGCATTTGTGGATAAGGAATGGTGATATTTCATGGAAGGTACCTTCAACTATGTGAATGATGAAGAATCGAGCATTTGTATTAGTAAATTGAGAATCCATGTTTTCTTTGTTTATTGATTGCAGAATAGTTGTCTCAGATGGTGGATTGGGAGAAGAAGAAAATTTCGTAGCCATGTTGGAGAAAAGATGTTCGGACCCGGCCGCACCACCCACCACGGAGCCCAACAAGGGGATGCTTATACTTGCACCAGTGCTAGCCGGGTCTATACGGGCACAGTACATCCCTGTAAGCAGCGTCCACCCTTAACGACGTGCCCAGCAGAAGACCGATTGCTTGATCCCTAGCAGTTGAACAAGTCAGTATCACCAGCCGATTGATACACAGGGGAACGCTGTGTACCTCCCGTTTACCCGAAGCAGAGGCCAAAGTAATGTGTTGAGGTTGAGCCCGTCCCAATGGAAATGCCATTCAGATGATTTCCCCTACGGGAACACCCCTCAATTACCAGGTTCCCCATTTCCGGGGACACGGGTCTCCACGCACGGCTAACACGTGGGTAGTTTTCCACCAATAGAAGCTGACGGCACAGGGCGACCGCAGCTTCTAAGGGGGGGGCCCTCACCTCCAAAGAGGAAACTACACTGAGGGGGAAAAGGAAGGAGACAGCTAAAAGGAGAGGAGGGTAGAACAAAGAGGAGCGAAAGATCGCTAGGGCCCCGGGATTGCGACACCCGTTAAGACCTAAAGTAGGTCTTCCCCCTGAGGGGCTGGAGATACTGGATTTTATGTCGCTGTAGGATGGATTGCCGGTGTACGGGAGGGTCGCATGCTTCGCCAGTGTGTCCGCTTTCTCATTCCCCGGGATCCTGATGTGACTGGGGACCCAACAGAGGAGAATACTGTACCCTCGGTTTATAAGTTGGGCAAACTTGTGTGAAACTTTGTGCATATAGTTATGTGTTAGGGAGCCAGATTTCAGATTTTTCAGAATACTAAGTGAGTCAGAGTAGATGATAAAATTCTTTGTGTTTGTTCGCGGGATGTACAGAAGGCTTTCATATATGGCAAGTAATTCGGCAGTGAAGATGGAGCAAAATTGGGGTAGAGAATAGCTACAGGTATGATTATTAGCCAAGAAGGCAAAGCCGACGTGATTTTCACTTTTGGAGCCATCAGTGTATAGTTGTTCATATTTTTCATATTTGTTGTTGTGGTCAGAGAACAACGGTTGGTAGATTTTAGGATCAGTATCCTGTTTCGCAAAGCCTTCGAAAGGTTGTAGGTATGATATCTGCAATGTATGCCAGGGTGGGATATCATGAAAAGAGCATGTAGAGACATTTACATCCTCCAATTGGGTACCGACAAGACCCCTACGAACCCTTAGCACAAAGGGAGGAGTGCAGATG
>JAWZYV010018849.1:0-25269 GCA_038373885.1 Cheiracanthium punctorium | reverse complement strand
CTATAATTCAAACTATCCCCAATCCACTTCCTCGTTTCCTTCAAGCGGTAATTGTTCGGACGTCTTTAGACCCCCCAGAGCTTTCTCGGAAAACCGGATGGGCTTTTCCGCCAGTAAGGGCCAAATTCTTGATAGACGGAAAAAGTCCTGGAATCAGATAATACGGAAATTTTCCGTAAAATTTCCAGGAAAGTATCCAGTGAATTTACGGTTATTTTTTAGAGTGTGCCGTTATTATGGGTATAGGAAACAGCCACTTACTGCGGAGCCATACATCGAGGAGTAGGCGAAATTATTAAAATTTCTCCCAAGTTTTTCCCGAATTTTATTAATTCCGATATTTATTATTTTACAAACTCCAATAAAATTTGGTAAAAATTTTATTAATTTCGCCTACTCATCGATGTATGGCTCCGCAGTAAGTGGCTGTTTCCTATACCCATAATAACGGCAGTGCGTAGGCAACTGGACTTTCACTGAATGACGACAGGTAAGTTCTTTCCTTTTTTTTTAAATATCTGACAAACGGATATTGGCGTTTACAGCATAAAAGTTTAAAATATAAGCCATACCCTCCAACTACTACGGAATATAATTAACCACTTTTATTACATAGTATATTTCCTTAAGTATTTTTGCAACATCGGAACCATCCCTCAAGCTCAGCGTAAAAATTTTGTTATACTTTATGTCTAAAATTCTTGTTTTAAAAAGTGGTTAATTATATTCCGTAGTAGTTGGAGGGTATGTATAAGCTACCTGCAGCACTTCTAGCCGGATGTGTAGAAGGAAGCAGACCACCTTACAGCGTCACAGAGCAGCATCTTCTACATACAGAAAGCTTGAGTACAGAGACATTTACATTATGAGTTGCTCCCCCACCGCAAAATCCTCACAGTTTTATTGTCACAAACTAAACCTATATAAAATTTGTGGTGAATTTACTCTCGCGTAAAACATTTCAATGATTTATGATAGAAAATTTAATTTTAAGACGAATGGCAACTTTTAACCATCACTAATTATACGATATGAGGCAGAAATAGGTCATTATGAATTATTTTGTATTAAAAAGATATTTCTTTTTTTTTTCATTAACATGTGATATTCTCTAATATTTGCAGCATTCTACAGAAATTTTAAATAATTTTACTTTCTGAAAATATAACCATGATGACGTCGATTCAGTGGACCTACTGATGACGTACATGTTGCTGTTCTGGGGCTTTCTCTGTCTAGGAGGTGTTGCACAGTCCGTGATGAACGTAATTATAAAAGCTACTTGATTTGTAGTTACATTAACTTTTGAAGTCTACGTAGGTAAATTAGATGAAATGATAAAGGGAATTAGATTTAATGATTAAGGTGTAATGATGATGAATTAGCTAATTATTGACATATACTCTCATAAAATAACACTGCATCTTTTCGTAAAAGCATGACATTTGCGAAATACACAGTGCCGAGTATGCGACAACTCTTATTTCAGCATCAATCTTGCAATTGTTTGCTTCAGTACCAATCGAAAATTTTCACCATCGCACAACATAAAAAACACGAAACAGTCATTAAATTGCTAAATACGTACATCTCAATGAATGTTTTGTATGGGGGTAACATTATGCAAACACTTGGCAGAGGAAAAACATAACAAACTTATAAAAATGCGTAAAAGTATATGAATTCCTTCGTCTAAAATCAAAAATGATGCAGAAAGAAGCTTTCAAAAGCTAAAAATCGTTTGAAACTCCTTGTTTGTTTAAGAAAATCTCCTTCCAGCGAAAGCAAACAGTATTGTCTTCTACAGTAAATGAATTTTAAAAATTCTGTATAATACATAGAAATTTAAGTTCACGACTTTTTCTTAGAATCTCTTTCCTATATAAGCACAGCTTATATTATTGAAATAAATATCTTGAGAAGATTCTTTTTTCTTCTCTTGATGGAGGGATGATTTTATTTTATTTTGCAGGAATAATTACTGTTATAAATTGTATATAAATTGCTGCTAAAAAATTTTTTTGAAGGTATCCCCTGCACATGACACTTTGGAGACAAAATTAGCATTCACTTTAAAATAAAATATTTCATTTGCAGCTAAAGGAAGACTGCACTTGAAAAAATACAACGAAATTTAGTACAACAGCAAGGAAAGATGTAAGAAAAAATACGATTAAAAACTTAACGCGAATTTTAGCCCCTGAAGGCAGAATAAAAGGAACAATATTATAAAAAAAATTGAGAAAGTACTTTTAAAAAGTACATTAAAATGATTCTTATAATTAAACACAAAAAATATTCGAAGGAGATTGTTAAATTGCCAAAGCTGTGCTTCGTTAATTGGTATTTGATAAATTATTGAGCAAAAAAAATACACGGTTTGATTTAAAAAAAATCTTTTATAATATCAGAATGGCTCGCCTTGATATTAATACTAATGCAATTGGTAATCAATGAAGGATAATTTCTTTTTGTAACTAGTATTGGGGTATAGATAAATAAATACAGAAAAATATTAAAACTAGGCTATGTTATGCATTCTAAAATGCGGTATTTCAAATAATTTTCAAAAGTATTCGCTAGACTACAGTATTTTGAAACACTACTATGTATGAAAATAATGAAGGAGCAATAAAAATTTTCTGTTCCTAGTTCTGCATTAGCGTTCTCCGCTTTTCCTTGGCTACAATGTTAAAAATCTTAGCAACATGCTTGGTAGATGCTGTTTACGATGAGAACATTATATCTCATGTTAAAAAAAATACAGACGTGCATTTGTGCGTCCAAATTATCCACTTATGCTAATTTTAGCGGTGACGTGAAACATTCCAGTAAATGTGGGGTTTGATTTGTCTGTTAAGGCCGTTTATTGATGCGAAAGATTTACTTACTGGCGGCATGTTTTATTAATTAGTGTAACTTAATCAACAAAATCGAAAATACAACCAAAGAATCATACTTTATATGATTTATATATAGAAGTGGTGAAGAAAATATATCATTTTGGAGACGGTCAACCACAGGCTTAGAAAACTCGACTTAAACAATTCCTTGAGATGTTACCAGTCAATGAATATGCATTCAATAAAATGTAAGACCTCCATCCTAGTAACCCGTTGAAGCAGGTAAAAAACAAATATACACGTAATTTCGAATGAATTAAATACTTGTGAGAGCTTCTACAACTGTCCGTTAGCGGCTTAAGTATTCCTAACCATAACGTATTTGACACGTCATCCTAAAGCAAGAATAAGTAAGGTGAAATAGCAATCTCTACAATAAGTAAGACTAGAATGAGCTGGTACATTTCAAGAAAAACACAGTAGAATGGAAAAAAATGGCAGATCTTTCACAAACTGATCTTATTGTTGCTGCCCGTTTAGCAGGATCCACATGTGTGAAGACAACAGAACTCACCAGGTCCACAAAAGCAGTCATTTTGAAGGTTTTTCAAAAAGTAAAAGCAGAACCTACACCTCCTAGATATAGAATGCCTAACAACTGCTACGTCACCAAGCTTTCACGTCATCAGTCGGCCTTCAAAAATGACGTCATCACAATTTAACTTTCATACAGTAAAACTATTGAAAATTTTTGGTGAATTTACTCACGCACAAGAGCATTTTAATTATTTGAGATCGAAAATTTAATTTTACGATAAAGGGCAAGTTTTTTACTGTAACTAATTATGTAATGTAATAAGGAAATAGACCATAATGAATTGTTTTGTATCACAAAGGTATTTTAATTTTTATCTTCAACTTAAGATATTTTCTAATATTTGTAGGATTCACCAGAAAATTTAAATAGTTTTACTTTATCAAAATAAAACAGTGTTTACGTCGATAACTGAAGACCTAGCGGTGAAGTCAAACCTTCAGTTGCGGGTAGGGATCGACCGATACCAGTTTTCAACCGATAATTTTTTACAAGGGACTGTATACATGTTATAATGCAAAATTTAATATATCACAGCAACCAAAGATTTTCCACCACTAATTCTTACATAGAAATTTATGCTTAAAATGAGGCCAAATTTCTAGTTAAAGTTGTTTAAAATTGTGGTGGAAAACTACCGAAAGTATCGGGAAAGTTGGTAGTTATGTTATATGGATCACGTTTCCCATCACTTGCATTTTGAGAAATTTTTCTCTGTGTCCAAACTTTTCCGGAATGTAAGTGACGGCAAATTAGGTTCCATGTAAAATTCATTATTTTTTGTTGATATGTATACAGCCCTTTGAAAAAAAGTATCGGGTACCGGTTAAAATATGGTATTGGTCGAGCCCTAGAAATTATTATTTTTGCTAGAAACATGTCTAACAGATATTTTAATGTTAAGGTATAGAAAACTGGAAATACAGCAATATTGCACCTTCGTGTTTCAAAAATGAAAACCTTTTCCATAATACGTGTTCCAACTAATTTTGAAAATTAGAACATAATCCCCATATTATGCTTGAAATGACTGTGCAGAAAAAGTCTTTGCAGTATTTAGAATAAATAAAAATTTTAGTGAATGCTCAAAGTGCAATTCTCTTATATCTCTGGTATAAAAGTGTCTTAGTTGTATTACAGGTATTATCGGGAATATTAAAAAATGTTTCGAACTGTAGATGTAAGCTTAAATTGCATTCTTTGTAGCATTTAGGATGAATAAAAGTTTTAATGAATAATTAATATGTTTTTCATTTTATATATCTGGGAATGAGTTGCCAGAATCTGTAAATCTACAGTTTTATTCTTTGAGAGTATAGATTGCAAGAACTTATATTTTATCTGTTTTGCATTCATAGGTTTATTTTTCAATGTTCATCGACACTATATTATATAATAATTTGACAGTTGCTAAAACTTTTTTTGAAAACCTGTCATTGATTTAATCTTTATTATTATGTACTGTTTGAACTTAAGCAAACACAAATATAGTTCAGTTCCCTTAAGTTTAAGGGATAAGTTTTCGACTTACGCAGTGTGCTCTTGTCTATGGGCAATGAGGGCCATGAAAGGACGGCTTCTTTATTGAAAGCCTCTATCATCGCAACGGAATGACACAGCTTAGTCTACGTTACTGCGGGCACATAGTTCATCCTGTTAACTATTTCCACGTACTTTGAGATTACTGTGAGTGCATTGGGTTTTGAATACACTTCTTAGATATTGTAAGTCTTGCAACTCCTACGTCATCAAGGATTGACCTCAAGATTCGACCTACTTGTAAAAGTTGTTTTTATTAAATAAAATTTTAAGGCAAATGGCAGTTTTTAACTGTTACTAATTCGATAATATGACAAGGAAATAGATCAGAACGAATAATTTCGTACGAGAAATGTATTTTAATTTTAATGTTTAAGATATTTTCTAAAAATTTGTAACATTCACCAATTGTTTTAGACAGTTTTACTTTGTCAAATGAAAACTGTGTTAACGGCACTTTCGTAGGCCTAATGATGTCGTCAAAGCTGGAGTTGTTAGGCTTTCTATATGTAGGAGGTGTTGGAGAGCATCGCAATCGTTTGTCTATCAACGATTACAACATTGCCATTATGTTTTATCGTATCTTTCATGTTGATTTCATTCTCATGCATGTGAAGCATGAAAAAGAAGTTAACTAATTATCGTAAGTTATGCAAGCTTGTTCGGTTTTTTTTTGTGTGTTTGTGTAAGCGGGGTCACACAATATTAATAACATTCTTTAGCGAAAGTATAATGCATTATTAATTGCATTAATTGCCTTTGGAATTCGAAAAGAAAACGGGGCATGTATTAAGGTGAGGAGAAAAACAATTTTTTCTGAAATTTGAAACGTCACCATGTGCAATAGTTGCGATTTTGGTAGTAAATTTAAACCATGAAATTTGGATGAAATTGTTTAAAAAATTAGGCCTCCTCAAGAGCCACGAATTTTGGAAATTATAGGTAAAAAAGCTTTCAAATGAACTGTTCTTTTCATTAAAAAAAATAAACCTATGAAATGTCACCAGGTTATTTATTTGCACTTTTGAGTTTATAAACGTTTTTAAAAAGCTAGCCGATGTAAAATTAATTCTTAGGCCTCCCCAAATCCCTTAAAGTTTGCCATTTTTACTCGAAAAAATAGCTCGATAAATTGGATAAACAAACTCGTCTACATCCAATTCATTACCAACATGAGCTTGATATTAACAAATCTCACCCTCTCACATACTTCTTGTAAACATCGTCCTGATTTTCAGCTTGCATTCTTCTTTAAATTATTATTCATCCCCCCCTTCTCGCCATTCTAACCCTCGACAACCGAACTTTAGCGCTGTTGTTGAGGCATCTGATTAGAAATATTTCTGGGTCCATGTGTTGTGTTTTAGCGATGCTATACATTATTTCACTCCCTGTGATTCTGATTTAAGTAGATTGTACTGTCATTTTCGTTTCGCCGTTCAATAAATTAAGATGGATGAAACAAGAAATAAAAGTGATTGCCCTATTCTTGGGAGTTATATGGAGATGCATGATAATGTTTTGCCTACATCCTTTTGCCTAATGGATGCATGACAATGTTTTGCCTACATCCTTCAGCCTAATGGATGCATGACAATGTTTTGCCTACATCCTTTTGCTTAATGGATTTTGCCTGTTTGCCTTTTGACGGCAACTGGCTGTGCTCGCGCACAGCCAGTTGCCGTCAAAAAAGGGTCTACAGTTCTGTGGCACGCGATGAACGTTTCGATCGTCCGCCATCTTGCTGACAGTTAAGTCGAGCGATGTCAACGGCTGCCTTTTTTCAGCATTGGGAAAGGGTTGCGTCTCAAAGGGATAAAATTCGGCGAGAAAGGATAAAGTCACATCAAGCAATTCAAGATGAGGTAAACATGTCACAAGATTATAGCTTTCTTTTTTGACGGAAGAAGGGATGAAACTCTTACAATTACGAAAATGGATGACAGCAAGTGGCACAAGAGAAAAATATGGGAGGAACATATTACAGTAGTTCGAGAACCCGGTTCGGTCTATTTGGGACATTTTGCACCTAAGAGCAAGAGTTCAAAGGACATTTCCGATGGTATCTTCAGATTATTAAATGAGAAAGCTTTTGATTTATCAGAATTAGCCTTTATTGGAAGTGAAGGGGAAGTGACTAATACCGGTGTAAATGCAGGTGTAATTAGACGCTTTGAAGAAAAACTCAATTCTCCCGTGCATTGGATAATATGTCAACTTCATTTCAACGAACTGCCTTTACGCCACCTTGCAGAAGCAGTCGACGGGAAAACATCAAGACATTAGTGAATTGATTGGTAAGTCCCTGAAGACGTGCACTAACCTTCCTATCATTAAGTTGCAGGAAATTTAATTTTCGTTTGAGTCCGATATTGACTTTGGAGATCTTAGCACCGATCAGCGTTATTTGTGGGAAATTTGTAAGGCTGTTTCCTCAGGTTATTGCCCACAAGATCTAGAAAATAGAGACCTTGGAAATTTTTCCCATTCTCGCTGGCTAACCTTCAAATCGCATTTTGCGTTTATATGTTGGAACATCTTATAAACGCATAAAAAGCGGGCAGCGCAATAAAAAGCGGGCAGCGGTTCTGACGTGCAAATCCAACACCACAACTTATTGTATTAGCCACATTCGTAATGAAAGTATACGCACCGACATGGTTCAGAATCAAGTGTAACATTGCCTTTAAGGATGGCCTAAAGAATTTGCAATATTTTATATCTCGATTTCAGTATCTCCCAGATAATTTAAAGGGTATAATAAAAAACGTTGTTCAAAACAACGCGTATTTTGCTCATGCAGAAAATGTACTCGCTGCAATGTTATTCGACGACAGAATACCTATCCGTCAGCTTGCCATTCAGCGTATCATAAAGGCCAGAAAATCTGCGGAACAAACTACGAGCATTAGAATGTTTCAGATTCCAAAGTTGAATATCGAAATCAATGACTGCATTGACCTTATCCGTTTGCAATAATGTGTTGTGACTGAGCCTCCCATCACAATGAAATGGACAAATAGTATGTTACAGGAATTTCTGAAGTCGGATAAACATCCAAGTTCTTGCGATAAATTTGTAAAAATACCCTGCCATTCCCAAGCAGTTGAGAGGATGATTAGGATTGTGACAGAATCCGCTCTTCATGTGTGTAGCGTCCATGCAAGAGATCGATTCATCCGAGCAAAAACATTCGATAGGAAGCTAATGCCATGCTTTGAAAAAAAGTCTGATTTCCGAGTGAAATAACCTACTCTTTATATGAGAAGGCAAGACTAGTATCTTCTGTATTTACATATCTTTGCGTACCATTTTCAGGAAAAAATGCTCTACTTTAAGGAATTTGGGGAGGCCTAAGAATTAATTTTACATCGGCTACCTTTTTACAAATGTTTATATACTCAAAAGTGCAAATAAACAGCCTGGTGACATTTCATAGTTTTATTTTTTTTAATGAAAAGAGCAGTTGATTTTAAATCATTTTTACTATAATTTCCAAAATTCGTGGCTCTTGAGGAGGCCTAAGATATTAAACAATTTCATCCAAATTTCAGGGTTTAATTTTACTACCAAAATCGCAACTATTGCACATGGTGACGTTTCAAATTTAAAAAAAATGTTTTTCGCACCACCCTAGCAGGTATTGGTTTAAATGTGGAAAGCAGTACCTCGCATAATCGCCTTTCCCACTGTACTCAGTCATGTTTTTTTTAACACACTTTCCGTAAGCTTATATGGAATTTTTAAATATTGTTCTCTGAATCTTGAAAGTTCTTGACTAGTAGTAGAGTTGCTGTCACGTTGACACAACGTGCATATTTTTTAATAAAAAATTATTAATACAAATCCTAATTAATATTGTCTAAATTTAAACTAATAATCTATTCTAAATTTAATTTAAAAGTTTTTAACAATAACTGTTTTTTAAAGCTTTCAATTTTCCTCTTAGCCTTCTCAATTACAGCGCATTAACGTACTTCTAAAGCACTTCCCTCTTATCAGCTGCTTTGAAATAAAATAACAGTTGACGCGAGTTTTCTCTCCTGCTAAAAGAATAATAATAACAACACCTCTTCGCTCGCATATTTATTCTCTGCTCCGCTGAAACAGATGTGTTTGCGGTTTTCCTCTGCAGCGCAAGAAGCATATTGCTCGAAAAACACCTGCTAAAATTGTTCGAGAAAGTTCGGGCTCTTTCTATAGACATATGTTTTAACGTTTTTTTTTAGCAGTTAGGGAGTCGTTTTCGGAGGGGGCAAGCCACTCACTTCATGTATGGAGGCTTTTGCCCACCGACACGTAATATATATCGCGTTGCACGGATTTGCATCTATGCCGATCACTTATGGTGACTGAGACTTTCACCCGCGAGGTACCAGGCCGCTTTAGCACGCTGTATTATTTTTTATGGAGATGCTCCCCCTAGTCATCATGTTTTTGTATGTGTGTTTTCCTCAAGTTCCTATGCTGTGTAAATGTGCATCGTTTTCAACGGTTATAATCCAGAAGCCCTAATTTTTCGAAGGTCTAAATAAAAGTATGTAAAAAAAAATGCTTCGAGTGAGTTTTCGTCATTTCAGCGAAATTTGTTCTTTAGTGTAATACATGTGAACTCTGATGAAAATTTCTCATGTGTCGTTTTCGTTTGTAAAGAAAACTAATCCTGCCTACAAAGGAATAGATCTCGTTTCTCGACAGATGAGTGCGTCTTAAAGTGTGCTGTGAAATCTTCATGTTATTGTGATTTTCAAATTAATTTTTTTAAATGCCAAAAATTTATCGGATGACTACGTGTCCCATCATCTTGTCGAATTCATGCCGTCGTCGTTCCGAGGCACTACAAGTTCAAATTTTGCACGGCCCTACTTTTTGGATTATGCTTTACAAGTAACCTCTTTCGTATTTACCGTAATGTAAGTAACTACCTCTGGTTCTCAGCAATGCAATGCGTCAAGATTTCGCCTGACATACATAAAAATAAATACCACCGTACATCTCCATATGATAAATTGGTGCTGGTGAACCAGGCACGTTCCTTCCATCAACTATGTGCTAAAATCGTAGTGATTTTCGTGCTACAGAGTGTGTTTGTTTGTTTTTTGTGTTGCGGCGTGGTGACGAAGCGAAAGAAAAATATTGCGTCTAACCTCTCCATTTCACTTCATGTTTTTTTTTATTTTTATTTTTACTGGGATCCCAACCTTTTTTTTTAAATTTTTTATTGTATTATGTGCGAATACCATATTTTCTATTACGAGTAAGTGTTCATATAAATACATCTGGTATTATAGTTTTATGCATTATTTGAATTTTGATTAAAGTGATTGATATGATTGATTGATTTTTTTGCTATAAATATATGCGTATATACATTTCATAAAAAGTAATTTTCTTCGAAATAATGAACATTATTGACTTTTTTTGCATATATTTATCTTATAATTTTCTGCATATATCTAGATAGTTGAGTATTTCTGAGTATACTGCTGAACCAGTTAAATAAATTAAGCAGATTTAGATATATTTATTTGTGCACTTAGAATTGATAAGTAGCAATTTTATATTTTTATCTGTGCATAATTTTAAATGAGTTCTAAAGGTAAAAATAAAATAGCCAAATCGACAAATATGTCTAATACAGCCATTCTTAATATTCTGCCTTTTCAGGGAGAAACTCATTTATTGGAGTTTTTCTTTAATCAAGTAAAGGACATACAGAATTTAAATAATTGGGATGATGCACAAACAAAATTATTTCTAAGTACTAAGCTTTCAGGTGCTGCTCTGCAATATTATGCAGAATCTCTTTTTTTTTGCTGAGGCAAAAACTATTAATGAAATTCATGTACAATTCAAAATTTCTTTGGAACTAATAATACTCTGCCTAACATAAGCCAGTTACATAGTCTAAATTTACTTCCTAATGAATCCATGCTGAACCTATCCCATCGCTTAGATCTAATCACTAAGAAGGTTTACAGCAACATATCTGATAATAAAGCGTTAGATACGATAAAATTTAATCATTTTCTTAATGCAATTCCTCGTGATATCAGAAAAATATTACATATCGAAAAAGTAAATAAATATGATAAGGCTGTTTCCCGAGCTCATGAATTGCAGCAAATTAATTCTGCTAATTCCCCACCTCGAGCTCAGTCCTCCCAAATAAGATCATTAACAGAAGAAGTAAACTCACTAAAAGAGCAAATCACTAAACTCGAAGTTGATAAAAAGGATAATGTTTCTGATATACACAATAACTCTAAATTTCAACGCAGTCATCCTTATAACAGACAAATTCGTAACAACTATAGAAACATTCAATATAAATCTAGGCCTAATGATAGAGCTTTCAATAATTCCAACAACTATTTTCCTCGACAAACAAGGGCAAATAATTTTAAGAAATATTCTATAACTTGTCAGTTCTGTTACAAAAAAAGGCATACTGTTCACCAATGTTTCAAAGTGAAAAACTCTTTTATTCCAATTCAGCCCATAGCTCAGCCTAATCCTATGTTCCAAAATTTGCCTACTCGTAATGCCTCTCAACAAAATATGGTATCACAATTTTCTAATACGAATGCAACTTCCTTTTTACCCAATAATGATCATTTAAACTGCTAATGAGAACTCCTAGTGCTGGTACTCGAGATTCTCAAGTTACTTTACCCCAACCAGCTACGTCAAAACTTCCACCTATGAGAACCCTAGCCCCCGATGCTCGAGTTTCTCCTGTGACTTTTTCTCATCCAAAGACTTTTTCTTCACAAAGATCAACGCATACTCAATCCTTGCAACCTATAAAAATTTGTAAGAATTCTGAATCGCAAACTGATAATTTTGTAATGGATGAATGCCAAATGATTGCTAGTGTTTCTGATAATTCATTTAAACTTCCAATTATTCTAATTCAACTACATGATAGTAACATTCCTATGCTCATAGATAGTGGCTCATCCTTATGTATTTTATCACAGAATGTTTTTAATGATTTAAAACATGCAATTAATTATAAATTCCTTTCACGTTCTGTTAAAATTAGTACAATTAACTCTGAGGTTGCCTTTTCTAGTTGTGTTGAAATTTCATTTAAAATAAATAATAAACATTTTAGACATCACTTTTTCATCACCAATGTGACCATTTCATCTCAATTTCAGGGTATTCTTGGATTTGATTTTATTCAAAAATTTAATTTACAATTAAATCCACATTCTGGAATTTTTTCGATTGGTGACGTGCTTGTTCCCTTGATGAAAAATCAGAATCTGAACAGGAAAATTCATTCAACCACTGAAAATAACATGACTAATTCTGAATCGCCTACTATTACACAAGAGTTAAGTAATGACATGCCTATTACAATTAAACTTGATAAAAAAATCATTTTACACCCCGATGACTTTAAATATGTAAAACTTAATCTGCATAACTGTCCATATAGAGAATTTTTGATTGAACCTAATATACAATCATTAAAACTAGAAATTTATGATTCAATGCATTCCATTACTAATTCTGATATTAAAAATCCCCATTTTTATATCTATGTGAAAAATAATTCTGATGAAACCATACACTTAAATAAAGCAATGAGTATTGAAACTATAAGCCCTATTGAAGAAGCTCAATTAAATATTCACACAAATATGCCTGATGACCATGTCAATCTCATTACTGCCTCTGATGAAATAATTCAACAAAGAAAGAATGAGCTTACAGAAAATGACTTTGAGTTGAAACATTTAATTGACAATGAACAAAACCAAATAAAAGAAATATTAATGAACCATTTTTCTGCTTTTTCAAAATCCTTGAAAACCTTGGGACACACAGATAAAATTAAACCGCAGTTATCATTTATAAATAAATTCCCAATTAGGACATTAGCATTTCCCATACCTCAATCCTTACAAGATGAGGCTCTGAGACAACTAAATGAACTGCAGGAAGCCAGTATCATTGAAAGAACTCCCACCGAATGGGCATCTCCTATGCTTTTAGTAAAAAAGAAAGCTATAGATCCTACCCAGCAAACACAGCCGTATCGGGTTAGGGATGGGCCGTCATCGGCAGTACCGTTTCGATGTCGGCATTGGCATACTGGTAATTGGGACGGTGTCGGTTCTGTGCTGGCAAAACGGTTTGGCGTAGGCAAATAAAAGTTCATTTCGGGCATGCAACGGTCCGATAGCGGCTAGCCTTTTAGGGTTAACATGTGATTTTGGCGATGTACTGCACCAAACGTCAAAACCGATATCGGTCCAGAAGTGTAATTTCTAAACTGAACGGTATAAAGCCAGCACAAGCAGCATATATATATTGTTAAAATAATTCTTTTTAATTTATGATTTCAATACTTTCTATTTACAATGTTTTGAGCCCGTAGGATTCAAGTGCCTCCTTCACAGGCGAAAAAAAGGAGGGGAGGGGGGGGGGAATCATTCTATCTGGTTAATTTACCTGAGGTCCTGTCCAGGGTTCTGGTCTACCGCGCATCTGTCAATCTACAGTTTAGATGTTGGTGATTTTCTCCAGATGTATTGTGAATATGCGTTAGATAAGTTAACCAGTTTTTTATGACTTATTATTGAAGGGGTTTCTAAGCGCCCACCCCCACCCCTCAATTGGGGCAATTTCTGTCTAGTTATTCACATCTCTGAAATAATTATATGACTATGAATTTCATTTTATATAAAGTGATAGAAGTTAAGTAATTCCAATTTAAAAAAAATAATAAAATTAATTAAAAATAAATACATACAATGCAGAACATTAAACGCTGAATTTTAAAAGTTCACAAAAGTAGCCCACCGTGGCCGAGTGGATAAGACACCGAATATGGTTGAAGTCATTGGCGGATCCAGAGCCCCATCCCCCCCCCCCTAGACGAATGAAGTTTACACTATAGAGCATTAACTTGTTTTGTAAATTCAAGTCATTCTATAAGAAAATGTGACAAAAATTGTCTTGTGCCCCCTCCAGAATTTTTTTTTCTGGATCCGCAGCTGGTTGAAGTGTGAAGGTCCAGGGTTCAGGTCTACCGCGCATCTGTCAATTTACAGTTTGGATGTTGGGTGATTTTCTCCAGATGTAATGTGAATATGGGTTATATAAATTAACCAGATTTTTGAACATAGAATTGAGGACAAATCACCGTTGTATCCCCAATTCTGGAACAAAAATTGGGGATATTTTATAAATTTTATATAAATTCAAAACATTATCTAATATTTATAAAATGAAGGAAATATGGTTGATTTTTTATAAAATTATAGACCAAATAATTATTATAATTACTGTTCAACCCCAATTTTATTGCTTATTAATTGTTTTATTTATTGGAACAAACGCTAGAAGCCTTCTTCCGCTCAGGGCACCGACGCCCTAAGGATTAACTCCTGTGTTTTTTCCTTACAAAAAACACAAAACAACAAAAATTCTGAAATTAAATTGGATTAAAATAGTAGAAAAAATACCTTTTCATTAGTATTTCCATAAAAATAAAAAATATCAGTATAATTTATAGTTAAGGAATTTTTTTTTTATAATGCATTAGCTGCTGTTGTTAAAAAAAATAAAATAAAATAAATAAATAAAAGTTTTAATTCACTATACTGAATAATTATAAATTGAAAAAATATTAATAGTTTCATTTTAAAATTATAAGTATGAATAATTAATTTAATAGCATTTATTTGAACAACTTGTTTGTCATGTTTCTGTTCAAATAAAATAATAGTAAAAATTACGCCAAAATCATTTTTTGATACAACATTGTAAAATGCTGTTACAAATTAAATAAAATTTAATGCTCTTATCTCCGTAAAAATGAATAAAAGTAACCATTTTTTGCTGATTATAGTAATTTATCTTTCTAAAAATTAATTGATTAATTCATTGCAGATATTGAAGTATGAACTATTTTGCAGTAGAATAACACTAATTTGTTTTGTTTCTTTTTCCACGCGATCTAATTTAAAGTGAATAATTTAAAAGCTAAAATCTCTCGGACTTTCTTTTCCAATTCCCGTGTCCGCGTACACATAACATGTAGCACACGCGCAGTGGGGGGGGGGGGGGGGTCGAGTGCATTCCTACGGCTTTCCACCCCTTGTAGGAACCACAGTATTACGCACTTGGAAAAAATGGACCTTTCCCTATTCTAGTTTTCACGGTCAATCGAAGAGCGGAAAGTGTTTTTTTTTTTTTTCGTTTGCCTTTTGTATTTGTGACTTTCTCCTGCCCATTCCATTCCAAGGTTGTAACAGAAATCATCTCGCAACGCAAACTTTTCAGTAACGTGGATTCTGAGTTTTCTCAGAGCAATGGAGTTTGCTGCATTTTTCTCTGGATAAATTGCGATTTTTTTTTCCTAGACTAAATGGCACTGACTGTAGCTAGACAAAAATTTTAAAATTGTCTGAATGTGGTTAGTGCTTTTTAGTTTTAAATAGGCTAAGTTCTTACGTCAGTTAGATCGGACTTGGCTATAGTTTTCTCTGGATAAACTGTGATTTTTTTCTAAAGACTAACTGGTATTAACCTCAACTAGACAAAAATTTTAAAGTTGTCTAAATGTGGTTAGTGCTTTTTGGTTTTCATTTTGCTAAGTTCTCACGACAGTTAAAAGGGGTAAGTTGATTTTTAAGTATATATTACGAATTTGTATTTTTTCTTAGCTAGATTTTTTTAAATGTTATCTCAGGGACTACTAAAATAAGATGTAGTTCAAAACTGCTAATTATTTCTAAATAATGCGAAAATGAAATTTATAATTCAAATAAGCAACTTGAAAACTATTAATAAACAAGCAGGAAGGTATTTTTAATAAATAACTTACATACTACATTGAAAAATGTGTCTATTTACTTAAGTACTTAATTTCATATTACTCAAAACAACAGAAAAAAATAAGTTATAGAAAGTTCCTTTCTTCTACTAAATGATAATCATAAACTGTAAAAGTTCAGTAATATAAAATATTTACTTAAAGTAAGTATCTTCTAATAATAAACATGGTTTATTAATACTTATTAGTTTCATATATATAGTTTAGCACTAATCAACCTATTAAAAATAATCATTATTATATAAATTACCTTACATCACTGGGGCTCATTTTGCCAAAAATACTTAGTTAAAATCCAAAAAATACTTAGTTTTGCCAAAAGTACTTAGTTATTAAGTATAAACAAAATAATTTGTTTGTATATGAAAATGTTTAATTATTTTGAAGAGAAAAGGTTTTTATGAAATTAACCGTTTATTTGTAGAATCAGCCAATATTTTAATTTCTTTTAACGTATGTTGTTTACATTCTTCTTTAAAATAATATATAAAATCAAAAGGCAACTTTATTTTGTATTATGAAATAACTTAACAAAAAAATTAATTAAAACATTTTTTTAAAAAAGCATGTTGTATAACTTTATTTTTTTTCTCTCTCTTTTTTTAGCATTGCGTGAATGTTTATTTATAATCTTTGGTTCTGGAAAATTATAAATTTTCTTGGCTTCTAAAAGATTTTTGGAAAAAAAAAGAACAATATCTAGTTGAGCCTAATATTTTGTTTAAAAAAATGTCTATGGTCTGACAAACATATAATAACACGTTTAAAAAAAGTAAAACATTGGTTGATGCATAAAAAAATAATACGGTTAATTTTAAAAAGAGCTTTCCTTCTTAAATTCATCAAATATTTTCTTAAAAACAAACTATTTTGCTAATTAGGTATTTTTAATAAATTTAGTCCTAGTGGTGTAAAGTCATTTATATAATAATAATTAATTACTTTAATTTGTTGATTAATACCCTAGAGAACTAACTACGGAGCTAATTAGGGTATTTTCGAAATAAATAAGGTGCTGGTCGGTTTTCGATATTTTGTCGTTTCCGATACCACACCAAAAACGTAATGGTTTTGGTTCAAAAGTGGCACAAGGCTGGGCCGACGCCGTTATCGTTTTTGCCGACACCGAACCAGAACCGCCCCATCCTTTCGGCCCGACAGACGCCCAGGCGGACGCAATTTTGTCGTTTTCGGTACCGCGTGAGCGATATCGCACCGGCACATTCTGCGCCGGCATGCCAGTGTCGGCCCAAAACTTATCCGATAGGACTGTGTTTGCTGGGTAATTCTAAACCGAAATTCAGACTGGCACTCGACTTAAGACTTTTAAATGCTATCTTAAAACCATAGGCTTACCCACTACCAAAAATTTCTACAATCATTTCTAATTTATCAAACTATAAATATTTTACTGTTCTGGATTTATGTAGTGCATATTGGCAAATTGACTTACCTCATGAATACAGAGATATTATTGCTTTTACTACACCTTGGGGTACTTTTCGCTGCAACCGCCTTGTTTTCGGTTTAAAAACTGCTGCCAGCACATTTCAAGCTTTAATAGACAATATCTTACAAGAGTCTGAGGCTTCTGGAGTTATGGCGTATCAAGATGATATTGTTATTGGTTCAAATTCTTTCGAGTTGGTTCAAAACTCTCCAAAAACTTGACGCCTTACTTAGTACTCTAATCAAAAATGACATCACTTTATCCCCAAATAAATGTCAATTCCATCTTACCGAAATAGATTATTTGGACTTTCATTTATCAAATCATAAAATTTCGCCAATTTCCTCCAATGTTATCAAAATTACTGGCTTTCCAATTCCTAAAACAAAAGGACGACTTAAACGCTTTCTAGGAGTTTGTGGAATTTATCAAAATTTACTACCTTCATATGCTGAACTAACATATCCTCTTGTCCAGTTAACTTATCCTAAACAAAGTTTTCAATGGCTTGACATTCACACTGAAGCATTCAATAAACTACAGAAAAATTTCTTCACTAAAACTTTTGTTTGTTTACCTGACTGGTCTAAACCTTTAATTTTTAATACTGATGGTAGTCATCAAGCAATTTCAGGTGTCATTTTACAAGAATTTAATGGTGAATTGCATCCTATTTCTTACTTTAGCAAATCTTTATCTAAATCTGAAAGAAATTATCCAGCCATAAAATTTGAATTAAAGGCCCTACATGACTCTGTTTTAGCATTTAAACATTTTCTATACAATCGAGTATTTATTGTTATGTCAGACAGTAAACCGTTAAAGCACTATAGAAAAACTACTTCTCCTGCTGATCTCACTACTAAATGGCTATGCGAATTAAGTGAATATACTTTTAATTTCAAACACATTCCTGGTAAACAAAATCTTTTGGCTGATTGCTTTTCACGTCTTGAAGAAACGCCACCACACCATGACATAAATTCCCATCCAAGTACTCTAAATTTAAATAATGATGTACTTCCTGTCATTGATGATGCATTTTCTGAAACACCTGATAATTTTGAACATATTAATTATTTAAATGTCTCACAATCTTCGCCACAAGACCCACTTTTAGAAATTTCTTGTAAAACATTTCTTGATGAACAATAAAAAGACAAAACTATTTCAAAAATTATAAGTGATTTGAAATCTAATAACAACAGCAACAACAATAAATGTTATTTTCTACATCCTCATAATAAATTATTGTACTATGCTAAAGAATCTTTGCAAATTCATCCTACTATTGTTGTTCCTAACTCTCTAAAGAAAAAAGTTTTGGCTATTGCCCATTTACCACATTTGGGTATTGCAAAAACATATGAATTTCTTCCACAGCGTTATTTTTGGTTTGATATGTATGCTGATACAGTTAACTTTATTAATTCATGTACTAAATGCATAACTTTAAAATCTCATGCTACTCTACCTATCCGTTTGCAAAATAATCACATACCTGAAAAATTAATGAAGTAATTTCCATGGACATTCTTGGACCTCTAAATAATGGAAAACATATTCTTACAATAATTGATCATTTTCCTCGTTTTCTACACCTCTATCCCTTAAACTCTATTACTACTGATGCTGTTGCTAACTGTTTATTTTCATACATTTCAACTTTTGGCAGACCTGCCATTATACTTACTGACTTAGGTACTCAATTTACTAGTGCTGTTTCTGAAACCTTTAACAAAGTTTTTGGAATTAAATTAAGACATATTACTTCTGGACACCCACAGGCTAATTCAATTAGTGAGAGAATTAATACCTTAATTAAATCAACTGTA
The DNA here is from genome assembly GCA_038373885.1 of Cheiracanthium punctorium. Classification (NCBI taxonomy): domain Eukaryota; kingdom Metazoa; phylum Arthropoda; class Arachnida; order Araneae; family Cheiracanthiidae; genus Cheiracanthium; species Cheiracanthium punctorium. The sequence goes on along the minus strand of JAWZYV010018849.1, from coordinate 6,149 downwards.
AATGCTCTAATTCAAGATGGTTATAACTTTGCTCATGCTATAAACATTCATGTAAATATGTATAATGCTTCTACACATTCTTCTACTCAATTTTCTCCTAACGTAATACAATTTGGAAGAGAGTTGCCTATGATTTTTGACACGTATGACCCACAACTACAGTTTCATCATTTAGATAAAGCTCATTATCTGTCTCAAGTAATGTCGACCCTGAAGCGAATTTATGCTGACACATATTCTAATCTAAAGTCTGCACAATATGAACAAAATTTAAAGAAAAATGAAAATGCTAAGCTGAGATTTCTTTTCCCTGGTGATATTGTTTACTTAAAGTCTAAAGATAAATATAATAAACATCTGACTGGACCTTATAAGGTTATACAAAAATATTCTCCTGTTATTTATTCAATTCAATTATTAGATAATCCTGACACTTCAGTTCGCAAAATGCATATTGATAGGTTAAAACTTGCTCCTCCTCGAAGGTCTTTACTTAATGACTTGCCTGTTATTGATAGTCACTATCAGGTTCCTACTTCACACTCTTATAATTTTAGGCCACGTAAAAACTAATTTAACCTTTTTGTTTTTTTACTGGGCACTTTCAATGCAATCATCCTGATCACCTGTTTGTATTGAACCTGTTCCTTCCTTATTTTAACTGCTGTAATATATTTAAAATAATTTTTAATTTACAATAATTCGCTTCTGACATGTTGGTGTGGCAGTTTAGATTCCCCAATATGGTAAACATCGACAATTTTTTTCTTCTACTGTCCTATCCCCCCCTTCTCCTCTAGTGACTGGAAGAAATCCCGTTTGATGTAGGTAAAATCAAACCATTGCACTCAATTTTTTTTTCTCTGAATTGTTACTGGACTGTGTCGTTGTGCGACTTTGGGATTTCCACTCCTTGACCACCCTTTTCTTATAAGTATTATATTCTGTGATCATTTCCCTTATTTTAGGAATTTTCCATAGAATTTAATTACTTTTCTCTTTTCAGCTGATTAGCATTTTTTCCTTTTTTTGCTTTCCTTTTGGGAAGCTAACTCAGAGAAAAGTTTTAGCCTTGCAATGCTATAATTTCAATTTTCATTTGGTACAATGCATACCAAAGCCTTTCAGTTTTTGAAGTTTAAAATTTTTTTGGTTCACAATGTTATTTTTAAATAAATAAATAAGTAAAATAAAATAAAGTAAAGACATGAGTAAGTTTGTGTTGTTTCTATAATGTGAAATATGAGATAAAGTAAATGTATATATTTTGTATGTCCTTTTTCTTTCAAGATGGCAAATTTATTACATTTTGAATAAAAACAATGTTGTATTGAAATCCTTTTGAATGGCTACAAGTGGTACCACTTCAAAAAAAAAAAATCAGAGCTCTTTCTTTTTGATATAACAAATCCCGGGTTACCTTTTTATTGAATATTTTATTGAATTTTTGTGTGAAATATTATCTTTATTTTGATATCAAATACTATTGAAATATGTATATGCAAGAACTGTTGAAAATCTTTTTCAGGGGACAATATCAGCAATACAGGAACCTCAGCACAATTTTAGATTTCGTGATTTTTTTAGTATAGACTGAATCATGTGAAATCAAGACGGACAATATTAAGGTTTTCTGCAAGAACTTTATGCAATTTTTTAATATTACTGGACTTTGATTGATATATTATTTTAATATTTATGCTGAACATGTAATTTCTTTTCTGAAAACTTGGGGGAGTATATGTCACGTTGACACAACGTGCATATTTTAAAAAAAATTATTAATACAAATCCTAATTAATATTGTCTAAATTTAAACTAATAATCTATTCTAAATTTAATTTAAAAGTTTTTAACAATAACTGTTTTTTAAAGCTTTCAATTTTCCTCTTAGCCTTCTCAATTACAGCGCATTAACGTACTTCTAAAGCACTTCCCTCTTATCAGCTGCTTTGAAATAAAATAACAGTTGACGCGAGTTTTCTCTCCTGCTAAAAGAATAATAATAACAACACCTCTTCGCTCGCATATTTATTCTCTGCTCCGCTGAAACAGATGTGTTTGCGGTTTTCCTCTGCAGCGCAAGAAGCATATTGCTCGAAAAACACCTGCTAAAATTGTTCGAGAAAGTTCGGGCTCTTTCTATAGACATATGTTTTAACGTTTTTTTTAGCAGTTAGAGAGTCGTTTTCGGAGGGGGCAAGCCACTCACTTCATGTGAGGAGGCTTTTGCCCACCGACACGTAATATATATGGCGTTGCACGGATTTGCATCTATGCCGATCACTTATGGTGACGGAGGCTTTCGCCACACCGTGGTGCCAGGCCGTAATGGCATCAAGCCGTGATGTTTTTGTCAACACGCTTCACCAAGTTTGTTTTGAGTGCATGTATTGTAGAATTTTAAATGTATAATCCTGCATTTTGAAAATTGGTGACTGTTCCAGTGAGAAAATAAAATAATATGTTTCAAGTTTAAAAGTGTTGAGTGAGACTCCTTATTTAAAGGGAACGTGGTCTTCAAAATGTGTTTTTCTCCGGTAGTAAAATGTGTTAGCCCAGTGAAGTGTTCAAAGTGTTTGTGTGATCATGTTTCAGAGGAAGTAAAACGACATGCGCCATCAAAAGCGAATTTCATTCTTGATTTTGGAATTTGTCATTCCTCGTCGCTCTGATGAGGGATTTCTAGTGCTAAGTGATTTCGTTCAGTGGGGAAGAAAAGCATGTTCACCCCCATGACGTTGTGTATGCCATCGTGTTCCGGGTGAAAGAGAGTACGTCCTACCTAAGGGGAATAATTCTCCTTTCGATATCGTGACGAGTGTGAATTTAAAATGTGACCCACCATCCGATCATGTTCTTAAAACTATGTCGCTCTCACTACAAAGTCGTACCAGTTATAATTTTTACGAAATAATTCATCGTCTTCTTACGATCACCGCCTTCCATCGTAATGGACGACATCCTAAGACCTGTTTTGCTACCGTTCCTTTTGCAGTGCCCTGGGCTGGTTTTTCAGCAGGACAGTGCCAGACCACATACGGCTCGTGTTGCTCTAGACTGTCTGCAAGCTTTTCAAACTCTTCCTTGGCCTGCCAGATCGCCAGATCTCTCTCCCATCGAGCATGTCTGGGATATGATGGGAAGGTGGTTGCATCTGGCACGGACTGTTGATGACCTCGTTCGACAATTAGAGCGAATGTGGCAGGAAATACCGCATGAGACCATCCGGGAGCTTTATCGGTCTATGCCACGCCGTGTGGCAGCTTGTATCCAGGCTAGCGGCGGGTCAACACCTTATTGAACTTGTTACTGTAACTCTGAAATAAATTTTTCAATTGTTCTGAAAGTTTAATCATTTACTAGTCTGTACATTGTCTTCCTATTCACCAATTTTCGTCTCAATCGGACACCTCCTTCTTGGTGCGTCGATTTATTTGTTATAGAGTGTATTTCATTTTCAGCATTAACTTACCATTTAATGACTTTTAACATAATACATTAAAAACTATAAATGCTAATAGCTTTTAAAACTTTCCAGGACACAGGCACAAATTTGTGATAGCCGGTCGTGAAAGAGGAAACGCTCTTGAACGCCAATCTGCTTTCCGGTATATGAATGCGGTTGTTCTTGGTACGTGTGCGTTACAGTAGGTGCAAAATGATTAGCTTACAATAAAATACTTTTGTGGAAGATGCTTTTTATCAATTTATAAACTAAAATGCTATAAAGTTTAATTGCAATATAGTTAATATAGACTCTTTTACCATTTCGTTTTCTTTGTGGAGTACCCTGAGCTAAACTTAATGATTGAATATAAGTTATATAAACGTTCAATTCAAATGCTCTCAACAGATAAAACTATAATCGGCAAAACACTATAAGAAACACTATATTTTTTATGTCATTACGTTTGAATGCTAAATGAAAAAAAATATACATGCTCAACGGTTATTTTCCCCATCCAGAATGCTTTGACTTATTACAAAGCTGATGTACATTTTATTATAAAAGTGTTGACTTGTTGAATACCTGTCTTAGAAAACAAAATTAACAAGCCTCTTCATTTCAAATATAGTGCGAAATAGATATTGAAAAAAAAATTAAAGGTTTTGAAACTGACAGAAAAATATTTTTTAATAACACAAGAAAAATTCGAAGTCATACTCGAAAAGACACCTTGGATATTTGCATTTCAGAAATAAAACTGCATGCAGAGAATGAGCGAAGTTGTAAAAGCAAAGAGAATCTCTAATTAGTTCCACCTCAGGTCTTCCAGATACTGTCATAAGATGAAAAGGAATTAATGAAATAATATAAAAAAACGGTGAAGATTTATATGTATGATTTTTCAAGCGTATTATTTTAATAACATATATGGAAAGACGTAAAGAAAGCATTAAAATTGGGAGAAAGCGATTAAAGTGTGGAATTCTCCCTTTTTATTTTTTAATTTACGGTTATTTTTAATCTGGAGAGAAAAATGGAATTCTACATTTCTTGTTAGTTGCCTTATTAAGGTAATACACCATAATAATGGAATTTATATGTTCTTAGTTTATGGAATAATGTGCGTGAAATTATTGCTCATGCATAATAAATTACTTTGTAGTTATATGATCGCCAAGAAACTAACGCACCGACAGCAGAGCGGCTGATAGGAGAACTAATGGCAACGCAGCAGAAAAATAGTCACACACATAGAGTATGCAGTATTGGAAGATGCTCCTGTTGTCTATCGTCTTGTGTAGTGATTATTACAAGAGATGAGCGTAACTGATTGCCAATTTATTTATATAAAATTGCCTAAAGGAAAGTTACTCAAAGAGAACTACACATGACACCACGGTAAAATTTTATTTGTATACAGTCAAAAAGTATAATAATAAGAAAAACAGGTTCTTTTCAATAATATCTTTTAATGGCGGGCACTTGCCGTTTATAGGCATTGGCCACTCCCAAGGCTGGAATTGCAGGACTTTATATCGTGGAGGCACCTAAAAAGTGTACCAGCATTAGCTTCTATGACAAGACGACGAAATTACTGCGAAGTCCGCGCAAATCTTATACAAAAATGAGAAATTCAATAATAAATAGTATGCAAATCAATATTAATATTGACAAAAAAGGTATTTTTTTTAAGATTAGGCAGAATGCTAAAAATTTTTTGGCAATGCAACAGGAAGCGAAAATTAACTGAATCGTACAATTTTTTTTATAGTTGCTCAGTCTACTACAAGAAGGATGTACTCCGAATATTGTGACTGCTTTCTCATTGAACGTGTCTGACGGAGGGCTGCCAGCTGCTCTAGATTATAATTAACCACTTTTTGAAAATAATAATTTTTAAAATATTTCTACGACGTGCTTCGTTTCCCCAGCTTATCATTGAAACCTTGCTATAATTTAACCCAAGGCACGTAGTACCATATGTGGAACAACCACTTAAATTATAAATTTACGTCTATGCAATGTTAGTATGGACACCTGTCGATTTTTAAGAGTATTTATACATAGGTAGCAACGATATAATTCAAGCTGTTGCGTGTAGATATACTTACTGTTAATACTATTGCCAAAACTGATCGAAATTGAAACAGTAATCTTTCGAATGCGGTTTGGTTTATTTTAGAAAATTAAAAAAATAAGTTCGCAAAGATCTTTGACCCGGAAAAAGTGACTGTGTGTTGTAGTTCGTCGTATCAAGAAATGATCTGAATACTAAAATTTCAAAATAAGTACGAAAAAAGTATAGCTAAGGCCCAGTGTACCGCATTGAAATAAAACAGTGATTTTCTAGAAAAATATTAGGTAATTATTTTTTAAACTATTTTTCCCCAAATAATAACATTATCACATATATTTACTCCAGACGCAGAAAAACTTTTGAGCCTGGGGTTAAGATTAAAATCATGTTTAAAAAAGTGATTCATTATTTCGGAGGAAAGCGTGCTGACGTGATGTACATGCTACAATGCATTGCCTCCTAGATATAGAAAGCATAACCACTGCTACGTCACCAAGCCTTTACGTCATCAGTTGGCCTTTTAAAGGTGACGTCGTCACAGTTTAATTTTCATAAAGTAAAACTATTCGAAATTTTTGGTGAATTTACTCTCTCATAATAACATTTTAATGAATTGAGATA
>JAWZYV010018848.1:0-25617 GCA_038373885.1 Cheiracanthium punctorium | reverse complement strand
GAAGTTTTTGAAAAATACGACTTTTTAAAAAATCGACCAAAAAAAATTCTTTACTAAATTATTAGGCTCCCGAGGTTTTACAAGTTGTAAATTGTTATGAATAAGACGTATGAAAAATTTGAAGGGGCTATGACAATTTCTGGGAATTGCACATCGAGTTGAAATCTATAAATATCTGAAAAATTTGCGTTCTTTTGACAAAAATATGTAGAAAGCAAAAATTATATTTTTAATGAATTAGTCCCTTTGAAAAATAGTCAGTAACGTTCGCAGTTCTTCTCTAGTACAACCATAATCCTTATTACATTACCCAGGACCCACCTTGTTGATTTACCTGCGATCTGAGTCCTGACCGTGCCAGCCCAAGCATCCAGTTATTGGATCATGCGTTTTAATGAATAATGTAAAGCCTAACTTCAAATCAAACTGTGGCATTTTTTTTCAAATCTATAAATATCTATCTAGATGTAATAATCTAGATCGTAGGAAACCATCATTTGATAGAGGGATAGACAACAAATTTTGGAGTGGCTGTTTGCTATGGTTTGAAGTTGGCAAATACAGCATTGCAGAGATTTAGTTAGATTAGAGAACTGCATTTCTAGATTTCGGATGATGCCTTTGTTATTTACAGAATTCAATGATTCGCCACCACCGCCATGTGAGGGTGCCAAGATCAATAGATTTCATGTCAAACTCTCCCAAATTTCCAATGAAATTCTTAAAATCAGATCGCGACATACGGCCAAAGTATGTTGAACCAGGTTCGATTATCAGCGAGATATTTTCTTTGTGACAAACACCTGGGTGTAATTTGCAGTCAACAAATTTTTCTGGTTTTGTTCTTCCTCCTATCAAAACACAATCCGAAGAACATTTTAAAGCCTTCTTTTGTTTCTTCCACTGCGAGTCATCTTAGACATCCTCTAACTTTATGTGGGTTGAGAATCAGTTGAGAAGGTTTCTCACCATCTACATTCCTTCCGCTTTCTAGATTTGGAAATAAAGTTGATATCAGAGTTCCTGCTGCCCAGTCCGTAATAACTTTATGTAACAGACTTGTGAAAGCACTGAGATTTTCATTCTAACTTGGTCGTTTATGAACGCATCTCCCAAAGTGGCGGTAGATAGGCATTCAGCGTTTTCTTCAATTCTTACTTCTCTTTCGTTATTTTCACTTTCCAAATCAATGACTCAAGTTAAAACATTCACTGCATATTGAAAATTTCACCTCTTTCTCCACCAATCTCGAAATTTCTCTTTCCAACCTTTCAACTTTTCTCTCATTCACCATAAACTTCTCTACTTTACAATTGCATCAATTGTCACATATATAGCTCCCGTCTGGTCTGCTAATGGCTACCGTTCTGTGTGAGGTATGTGAGATTGTAAAGCCAGACACACCTGCTCCGGGAAAAGTCAGTACATTTGCGAGGGCGATATTCAAAAGCTCGGTAAGGGAGAGTTTTTACCACTTTCTTCATAAACAATTCCTTATGTCCGTCTCTAACGTACGATTCATTTAGCTGCTGAACTTGCTCATGACCTTTTCTAACTACACTGCTGGCCACCCAAATTGCAACACCAAGAAAAACAAGAGATATCACAACAAAATTTATTGTGTAGATAACATGTTGACCAAGTAACAAATGATTAAATTTACAGCATTCTATGAAGCGTGGTTCCTGCCAAAATCAGTACCCAGAGTAGCCGCCGTTGTTGGAGATCACAGCTGCCACACGCCTCGGCATTGATTCAAAGAGACTTTGAATGTGTTCTTGGGGTACAGCAGACCAAGCAGCTTCCACACGTTGCCATAGTTGATCTGGTGAGACAGCTGGGGATGAACTCTGGGTCAGTCGTTGAGCAACCATGGACCACATGTTTTCTATCGGCGAAAGATCCGGAGAGCGCGCCGGCCAGGGAAGCAATTAAATCTGGTGATTGACGAAGAACCCTTGGACAATGCGTGCCACGTGTGGCCGTGCATTATCCTGCTGAAATATGGCTGTTGGCAAGCCCTGAAGGTAAGAAAGGACAACTGGCTCCAACACCTCGGAGATGTAGCGCTGGCTGGTTAAAGTACCGGCAATGCGTACTAGAGGAGTGCGAGAGAGATATCCGATACCGCCCCATACCATAATACCCGGTGCAGGACCAGTGTGACGGTGCATAATGCAGCTGTTCAGCATCCTCTCTCCACGGTGTCTCCAGACTCGAATCCGACCGTCGTGGTGTTGCATACAGAAGCGTGACTCGTCAGTAAAGAGAATTTCATTCCATTCTGTCGTCCACATCCTTCTTTCATCGCACCATTGGCGGCGGAGACGTCTGTGGTTCCGCGTCAGAGGTAGACAAAGCAACGGACGTCTTGCGGACAGACCATTCTGCTGTAAACGACGTCGAATGGTACGCGCAGACACTGGATGATGCGTTACAGACTGAATCTGCTGTGATATGGTTCGTGATGTGACTGAGCGGTCCGTCATTGCCATGCGTACAATCTGCCTGTCATCACGTGACGTGGTGCACTGAGGTCGATGCGGTCGATCACGTCTGTCCGTCGTACCCTCCTGCACCCAACGATCACATATCCGCATCACAGTTGTTTGGTTTCGTCCAATACGACGACCGATTTCCCTGAAAGATAACCCACAATCTCGGTATGCCACTATCCTTCCTCTGTCAAACTCGGATACTTGATCAAAAGATGATCGTTGTTTCCTACGAGGCATAATTTATCGTTTTTTTGAAATAAAGCAAGAAAAACACAATTGCTGTACTTGAAACCGTCGAAATCTCCAAGCCTTAAATAGCGCTTTGAGGTGGCGCCACAGGCGCGCTTGATGTGCGTCTGCGCTGAAATTCTAATCATTTGCATATCTCACCTCAGCTAATGCATGTTGTAAATTTCATATTATTTGCATGCTTCCTTCAGGGTGTTGCATTTACGATGGCCAGCAGTGTATCTCTTGAATTCCTTGCATTGACACAGTAGGGATACTGGCCTTGATCCAAATCTCCTGTATTTTGATCGCCACAACTAAGGTTACTTCTCCTTCCGGTGGATCCTGCCCTTTATTCAGAAATGTTTCTTCTAAAGTGCAAAATAGTAATATAGAAGTACGAGTATGTCTTCTTGGGTTGGTAACTTGGTACAAGGTAATTCTTTTGGTATTCCCCGCCCATCTATGAATACCGATTTTGTTCCATGTTCTGTTGCAGACAGTTTCACTCTATTCAGAATCGTAGCAGTGCAAGGCAACCACCTTTTAGCTTTTTTGAGAGTAAACTGGGAGCACCATCTATCTGAAACGTTAAACTAAATGCCTGTTTCAACAAAATATATCCTGCCTGATTTAACCGAACGCATGTGCATCGCCATCACTCGGCAGGCAAACCGGCGATAGTTGTCTGGAGCACAGCTTGCGTACTGCGCCCAAGACAAAACGACAGCATGACGTGTGCATTGTATAAAACTATTCGTAAAGCCATCTTTTTGTGATTTACTGAGCTTCTCTGAACATTTTTAACATATAAAAGAACGAAATTATTTTTAACAAATAAAGTTTGCTTTCTACATAATTTTTTCAAAAAACATATAATTTTCAGATATTTATAGATTTCAAGCTCTATGTGCAATCGCTAGAAACTGTCGTAGCCCCTCCAGATTTTGCATACGTATTTTTCATAACACTATACAACTCCTAAAGCCTCGGGAGCCTAATAATTCGGAAAAGAATTTTTTTGGTCGATTTGTTAGAAAAGTCCCATTTTTCAAAAATTTCTAAATTTCAAGCTCGATGCGCAACCCCAAGATGTCAAATTTTACACACGTCTTATTCATATCAATATACAACTTTTGAGACCACAGGAGATAAAGATTTCAAAAAAAAATTTCTTTCGATCCACCCTAGTATATAATGAAAATGTGCTTGCACAAATAGAAATTTTGGTGCATCCTAAACAGAAATAAGTTTATAGATGAAATCTTTTTCAAAAGAAAAATTAAAGCTGAAGCTTTGCTCGACCGACAATTCCTTTAAAGTCTTGATTCCTTATTTAAACAGCCTTTTCCCCTATACCAATGATAACTGCTGGTATCATTAAATTCATGACAAGGTAGATTAACCTTAACTCATTTATTAACTTCCATGGGCGTCGGGAAGGGGGGTCAAACGGGTCACTTGACCCCCCCTGGAAAATGTGACTTTAAAAAAAATTAGGCATCATATCCAAAAAATGTCACCTACACTTTTTCCGGAAGTAAAGTAATTTATGTATTTTAACATACTGCAACAACTCGCTGTAAAATTCCTGTGGAAAAAAAAAGCTTACTTTCCTAATTGCTAGCATATTTGAACCAAGGACGAATTAAAGGGGAGGGGCGTAAAGTGCGACCGCCCTCTCGTTAAAAAAAATCAATTTAAAAATCCCTATTTCACTTCCATAAAATGGATGTGTTTGCGTATGTGAATCTTTGAACTAACCTCTGCCCACCCCTCCCACACACACAAACAAAATTGCATCAATCCATCGCAGATTTCAGCACATGCGTGGCAGAAAATCAGGACATTTTCCTATTTTATCTTGTAATCTTATTTTTTCTAACATTACTATTTAAGATACATTCTTCGCCTGAATTGTACTTTTATCATTTAAAGTTTCTTATTAGTTTATTTGACCATCATAGTTCTATAGTTTTATTTTCACATTTCATAATTTGCTTGTCAAGCGTATTTAAAGAACTAAGTTTTCATTTTCTTTCTATTGATTATCAACAAACTAGATTCTACCCACGACTTCGATCGCGTCGGCTTTAGAATTAGGTCCAGAGAGAAATGAAGCATGTGTGAATAACAAAAAAGAAATAGTTTGACACTAGCACTATAGACCAAAATGACCGTAAAAAATCTTTAAACTCGTTTCTGTAGTTACAGAGATATCCATATAGAGTAATGTATTAGAATTTTTTTGAGTGTCCTTGTAAAAGAACTATTTATACTATATACAGGAAAGGTCTCCTATAATACTTAGGAGTAGTGCAGTTTCCTGTTAGTGTAAAAAAGTTTAGAATCGGTTCAGTAGTTAAAAAGATGCCATAGAGCGTAATGTATTAGAATCATTTGAGTGTCTCTGTAAAACAGCGGCAGCTTTTAACGTCGCCCTCGACAACAAAGGCTAACTTACGGTGGCGCACCCCCTCTCATTTTTCAGCATACATTCAGTTTTTAATCTTTAACAATGAACATTTAGTCGAATTTTCTACAAAATAATGTTATCAGTAAAGTTTGAATGAACATTTTGAGCAAAAATGGATATATTTTTGACTAAAAATGAGAATAAATAAGATATTTTTTAAAAAACATGCATCACTACCTCTTTGGTTTTCCTCGCGCCCCCACCTTGCAAACGCTATGCTCCCCACTTGGGGGTCGTGCCCCACAGGTTGAGAAACGCTGCTGTAAAAGAACGATTTATGCTATATCCATGAAAGGTAGCCTATAATACTCAGGAATAGTGTAGCTCTTTATCAGTGAAAAAAGTTTTAGAATCGGTTCAATAGTTACAGAGATTCCCGAAGAGCGTAATGTAATTCTTATGAGAGTCCCTGTAAAAGAACTATTTTCTAAATATGTATGAAAGGTAGCCCATAATATTCAGGAATAGTGTAGTTCTTTATCAGTGAAAAAAGTTTTAGAATCGGTTTAGTAGTTACAAAGATGCCCATAGAGCGTAATGTATTGAAATTACTTTGAATGTCTCTGTAAAAGAACTATTTATGCTACATGCATGAAAGGTTGCCTATATTTTAATCCAGGGTATAAACTATCTTCATTTAAAAAATTTTCCAAATCCATTCAGCCGTTTTTGCATGATTGAGTTACAAACATCCAAACACACAAACATACACATTTATAATATTAGTAGGATTTGGAAATTTATGAACTTCAAGAAACGCGTTTGACTTAATTCTTTCTTATGCTCTTTTTTTTTTTTTTTTTTTTGCGTAAAACTGGTATTTCTGAAACTGAAATTTCCATGCCATTTCATGTTTTTAAAATGCACGCGATTCTGCAAAAAACATTTATGCTTTATTTCATTGGTCAGTGTATTAACAAATTATAATTAACAATTCTACTGCATACAACATTCTCCATTCTGGCAGAAGAGACTGCCGATATTGCTGTGAAAGAACAATTATTCTTTTGTGTATATTTTGGCAAATCAGCACTGCTGATAATTAAAGAATTTCTAGGCTTCTCAATCCTACAAGAATTTTATGGAAAAGCGCTTGCCCATTCCGCTACAGAAAAATGTTACAATATCGGACAGAACAGAACAGGGAAAAACTAATAGCACACACAACACTCAACCGTACAATTGCTGGAAACTTTCCGCAAAATTTTACGAAAATTCCTCGTTTATACTTGAATACAGGATAATTTCTATATATCAAGGGCCAGCGTCTCACTGGTACAAAATTTCTAATGGAATTTAAATGAATAAAATTCCTTAAATATACGGATAGTAATGGCGTCCCAGTAGCCAGTACATTTTCAGCGTTTTCACGAAATTATTCTTTTAATTTATTATTATTATTATTTTACAGTGAAGGTTATGACGTAAGTTCTGAGATGGTAGAAAAAGAGGGTGGCGTCAAGCAATCATCAAACGTATCTACCTAACAACTGCATATTTTCAATGTGCATCACGCAAATCAAACTTTCAAACCACAGCCTTTAAATTATGTAAAACTCATTACATCATTTGACCGATATATTTAAAAAATAACCTTTTTTGTACAATTGTAATCTTATTTGCTTTAAAATTAACTTCTATATTTTTCACTTTAACATAACAGTTCTATTCTTCGCCTGAATCATTTTATCATTTCACATTTCAAATAGTTTATTTAACTAGTACACAATAAACGCTCTCTGATGTGAACACCCCGTTATTATGAACACATTCCGATATTCCCAGTGAAATTCCGTAGACTTAACATAAGATGAGCTCTTTGCATTCTGAACATCCTCTAATTTGAACATCCCAGTATTATGAACGCTACTTTTGATCCCCGTTGTACATGTACTTCTCTATAAATGAAGGTTTATTTTATTTTTAATCGAAATTCGGGGAATTCCTCTAGAGTGCAAATTCGGAGAGAGGTACGCTGCACGAGCATACACAATGCAAGTACTATATTGTACTGTTTATTAAAGCAAAGGTGCTCGAGGGCTATTGGACTAAGGATCGGTTTTGGGTGGGGGACTTTTTAAGCGGTTCTTATGCTTATACAACTTATGGAGAAAACCGCTTAAAACGCAACCGTTAGACCTATGCCAGCGCGATTGGCCCGAACCCGGCCAATTCACATTTCAGCCATCTTCCATGCCCAGTGTCTATATCCACTCGGCCATACTAGGACCCATGCATAACGGAAGAACAGACTAAAATTACTTTTTTCGTATAATGTACCCAATACCGATTATGTTTTAAAGTAATATAGCACACACTTAATTCAAAGGAGCGAAAATAAAGGAGGGATTGAAAGAAAAAATTGTCGGTTTCGACCTTTTGACATAAACCCTCAGTATCAACGCAAAAATGCGCTTTTAGTACTCCTTTTCCACGAAAACAACACCCCGCTTTCTGTTTCTCAAAATACTGATAACGTTCGCCCCAGTGGCGTAGCGAGGGGGGGGGTTGAGTGTCAGAACCTCCCCTAAAATTTAGCGGAGTTCTATTATTGACATGAAGAATGCGACCCACAATGTAGATTATCCGTTACATCAGTGCCTAACCCCCCCCCCCTAAATTTTTTTTTCTGGCTACGCTACTGGTTCGCCCCGAAAATTTTGCTCCGCTGAGTGATCGGAAAACGCTCCTAAAAGAGAAGTGCACTTACAAGTACGGAAAGGATCGAAAATTCGCTCCGACTGATCGAATTTCGCTCGTTTGAATTAAACGTGCATAACATTATGTAATTTACTCACTCTAACATATAGACATGTGTTGTCCTGTTACTTTTCAGAAAAAATTAATTAAAAGTTTTCAAGAAATGTAGTATAATTATATAATTTTGTTGTTTTGTTTTATAAAAATGTCTTAAGTAAAATAAAGAGCTACCAATGGTCGATTGAATGAGACACTGGACACTGGTAGATGGCTTAAGTAGAAAAGTCCAGGGACTCTACCACGATAGTATCGGAAAGCTTTCCGTACCGGCTAAATTAAGCCTTCCAGACTCATGACGTCACAATCCGAGAAATATCCGATGTGCCTTATTCCGAAGGTGTCGGAAACGTTCCGATGTCGTATTCACTATCGGAAATAATGCTGTTTTTTTCCGACATGTCAGATGAAGGCGAAAGTTCAGTGCATTCCGATAAAGAAGAGTAGAAGATGGATGGGTGTTTTATTGTGTGTATTATGGAGTGTTAAGCACTCCCACAAAAGAAACCCTTTCCCTAGCAAGGCTGACTCACCCTCCCTGCTAAAAATCACACTTCCTTGATCGATTTCTCCCTATCCCTCAGAAATTCTCAAGATAATGCATTTGTTTAAGAAAAAGGAGAGAAATCCGTGCGTTTTGATGGGTTGATCGGTCCCAGTGTCGAGATTGACCTAGCAGGTAAAAAAATACTCACTTCTTTTATTCGACACTCATCGTGGTAGCACCAAATGGAGGGTCGCGGCTATTTATCGGAAGAATTGGACTATCCAGGAGAGAGAACTATCAGTCACTGTTATTCTCCGATAACATCGTGGTAGAGCCCCGTGTTCCGGCCTACCGCATGGCTGTCGATCTAATGGTGAGGAGTTTTGAACGGTTTTCTCCACGTGAATACACATATTAGAATCGATTAGTATGTCCTCTGCTCATGGTATTCCCACCTATGGCAGAGAGTCCTAATGTGCTTTGCCTTAATAAAAACAGGAAAAGGGGGTACATTTTATATATTTTACTGAATTTAATGTGATTTAATTGACAATAGCCATCAAATCTTAAGTCGGGTCCTTCATCTGGGTAATCAGTATGGCTTATTAGGTTAATATACAGTTAACCGTTGTTGTTGTTATTACTAATGCCATCTGGCAACCGCAGAAAGGAGCCATATTCTCCATATAGAACGGCGATGGTCGAAAGAGAGTGGCTTCCAATTAAATGAGTCCTAGTGGGTGGAAGACCAGTTTAGCTCGTGGTCTCCAATCTACGGTTTGGGGACCGATTTAGGTTGAGTTGAACAAAAACCAGATAAGAGACCTAGCACTTGGATCGGCTCAGAGGTATTGTTTGAACATGAAGGACGTTGGAGGCACGAACATATTTTACGTGCACGACCTCCCAACTGCATACACAATTTCACAGCAGTCCAGCCGAGAGAGGTTGTCAACCTCCCAAGCCTCTGCTACCTCACATTCCGTTTTCTTATGGGGAAGGACTTTAGAAACTACGCCGCATTTTGTCGGGGAGGACAAAAGCAATTCTGCCAATTTTTTTAAATTTTTTTTTTAAAATTGGAGATCCAAATTTTCACGACGAATTTATATCCCCACTACGAAATGTATATCTCCCACTAATTTTGTTTCAGATCGTTTTTATCACTTCTTTCCCCCGCCCCGGGACTGCTTTGTATTTTTACATTTTGACCCACCCTGGAAATTTTTCTGGCGACGCCCATGTTAACTTCTTGCCCCTTTCCAGTTGTGGACTTGCGGAATAAGGTTTATTTCGGACAGAAAGGGTAAGCGAATATTGTGTCTTGTTCTGTCATCGGGGTGCCATCTTTCGAACTCAAAACTAAGAAGAACTAGATCTTGAGCTTAAAGTCGGGCGTCTTTCTTACGTTTGCAGGGAGGCGCCACGTACCCTGACTGTGTTTCTGTTTAATATATACATATACATATACAGTGATACCCCGAACTTGAGCCATAGGTGTTAACTGCCTCTAAATCGAATTCGTTCAAGTTAGCGCATAATTTCGCACACACACGTCGCGTATTTGTACATACATACACAAGTTATTTTTAATTGAGGTCTGAGATTAAAGGAAGCGATAATTCAGAAAAAAAATGCTTAATATCTATAAAATGCTGTATCTATGCTATAAAATTTTAGGTGATACATAAGTAACGTGACCATTTATTTTTTCCTTCAAAACGGGACATCTATTACTTTTTTGGCAATAATGTGTTAATTTTCTTCCTCAAAACGGGACATCTACTGTTTTTAAGGTCATAGTGTAGGGAGATTGAATTTCAGGTCTGGGTATCTTTTAGTTTTTAAGAAAATGTGCGAAAAAGCTTGTGTTGAGGTTAATTTCAAAATAAAATGAAAAGACAAAACTTTGCTAAAACACGCATATACTATAAAAACTAGTGCAAGACGTACGTTTCGGGTGGTACAAGAGGTAGGCTCTCCTTCGACTTCAAAGACAATATCCGACACAAGGCAGAAAGGTAGGAAAGTGAGAAATGTAAACAAAAGGACACACAGAAAAAAAGAGATTGTCATTCGGAAGGAAAAAAATTCTTTGAAAACCAGAGTGAAAAGGGAAAATAAAGTGAAGATCGAGGGGGAGAGAGGATAAGCAAAAGAGTAACATGGCTTTAAAAAAAGAAATAAATTGAAATAGTTCACAAGAAAAAAGAACATTAAAAGAACAAACAAAAACAATACATCCCCCACCGTTTTCTTTGCGTCCCGAGAGGTGAGGGTGGGAGGTCAGGTTTTTTTTTTTTTTGTTTTTACAGACACTGCCGTTGGACGATTTTAGATTTTTTGCGGCCTTCATTGAAATCGTTACCGTAGTTGTACCGAAATCGTACTCTTTCTAAAAACGGGACATTGCAGGGGACATTTTCTAAAAACGGGACATTACGGTGTCCCGAAGCTGTGCTTAGGGTCACCTAAAAAAGGGACTGTCCCGTTCGAAACGGGACGTATGGTCACCTTATACACAAGGGATGCAACGGATATTCGACCACTATTCGGTTGTTTTGTCGATTATTGAAAAAATAATAATGAATCTATTTGCCGAATAGTTCTGGTCGAATAACTGCGACATGTTCAACCGAATAAATCCAGAACAAAAGAAATAACATGTTTTTATTTTTTAACAAAGAATAATATTGTTTAGTTTGTACTTGCGCATGTTAATTTTATATCATGAAATATCCTAAATCGTTGAATTTTAAGTTGTATGAAACATAACCATAATGTATTTAATAATATAAGAAAAATAGATACTTTTCTACTTCGTGTGTGACATAAAACAGCCAAGCTTAATTATTTTGAGTTAAAGGTGAAGAAGACTTTTTTTTTTTTTTTGAAATCAGTGGCTCAACCAGATTTCATGTTAAAGTCATTAAACCATATGAAATATAAATTTTAATCTGCCACATCAGCCCTCAAGTAATGAGGCCCAATTAAGCGGTTGCCCCTAAAATCGGAAGTTTTGTGAACAGTGGTTCACTCTAATCATAATTTAGGGTTAATGCAAACAACAAACAAGAAGAGTCAGCAGACAGTGCCAAGTGTACTCCAAATGGTTTGGGGTTGCTAAACTGTGGCTTTTGCTTCTTAGACATTTGTAGGATTAAAAATATACGTTAGAGTCTTAAACAGAGACAATTTTTCTTTACGGGGGGGGGAGGGAGTATCTTTTCAGATCCTGAATGACAAAGAAATTTTTAAGAGCTATGCTTTGCACTGGTAGAGGTAGTGTAGAACCCAAAGCGTGATGCGATTATGCATAGTTATCAGACTAATCGAAATTACCGTAGCTTATTTATTACATTATGGATATTCAGGCCCGTGCTGGCCCGGGAGGACAGGGGGACGTGTCCCCTGTGCCCTCTTCTTGAGGCGCCTTTTGCGCCTTAAGCCAATGAAAGAAATTGCGAAAGAATTACATTTTCATGTACAAGAAATTAACGTTGAAAAATTATTTTAAACTAAAATATTCTTTTTCCCCTCGAATGCAAGGGCGGATTAAAGGGAGTGGGGCGGAGGGGCGACCGCCCCCCCCGGAGAGAAAAGAAATTAATGTAAAAGATCCTTTTTTACTACCATAAAATGGATGCGTATGTCAATCTTCTATTTTACAGCCGCCCCCCGCCGACAAAATTGTATTAATCCACCACTGCTCGAGTGTTCTAGTTTTTAAAATACAGAATATAGATTTACTACACTATTACAAAGAAGAATGAAATGTACAAAAAGTTTAACATTTTAAATATCTATGAACTGTAATATTCCCTTACTCGATAGGGCCATTGTCAAGATTTGAATTTTGTACCTCTAAGACTTCTTCTTTCTTACTATTATACAGGAAAAGGCTACCAAGTGCACCCTTCTGAGGCTTGCACCCCTGGCACCTACCAACCTGGCCAGCTCCTGGCTACTGCACTGATTTTGCAAATTAATATTATGAAAGCCCCCTCGCCCCTCCAAATAAAATAAAATAGAATGGAAATAGGGATGTAACGAATATCCGGCCTATCCGACTGACTTTTCAATATCCGAAATACCATCGGATGTCCGAATCGTAGCTACCGGATATCCGGCTGTATACTACTAAAGTTCTATCTATAATATGCATGGGACAGGATGGAAAATTATATTTGAACATTCTTGATAAATTGATACATAAAACAGGGATATATTTTTTAATTGAAGAAACAGCAAATTTAACACTGGAAATGGATCATTCAAAATAAACATAACAATTTCAACATTTGTTCAGTAGTTTTTGAGCACATTTATAACTTATCCACTCATCCCTTTCAGCTGCAGACTGCTGTTTACAGGGGAAGTTTTATTATAAGCACGGTGCAGAATATCATTTGAAAAATAATCTGATGTGTCCAACGCATGACTTCCTTGCACGTCCATTAGATCAAAAATATTTTCGACGCACTTCCTATAAACTTATTTGTTTGAAAGAGATAAAATATCAATAATAGTAAGGTTTAGCGATTTCTAGACAAATATTTCGATATCGCCAAGCTGAGTTCAATTTGAAATATTTCCTTCTGACACTTTATTTGGCGATATTTCACCAAAAGCCGACAAACTTGAGATAGTCTGCGAGATTTTGGGGATAGCCAAAGTAGTCATTGACCCCAGACTTTCAATGAATTGAATGCATCCATACACCTCAATGTATTTAAAGTCATTTGGCTCACCCTGTAAATAAATTCTCAGTCGATTGCTGTCAAAAAACATATGGAAAACAGTTAGATATTACAATAGTTCTAAATACAAAAGTTCAAAAATCTACGGGTTAAAGTTTTAGTGTTATACAAAATACGAAATAATTTTTGGCGCCAAATTTGGCGATATTTCGGCGAAACTCGTCAATGTCGACGAAATTTGGCGAGATTTTAAACATGAACCAAACAATGACAGATTATCGCCAAATTTGGCGATATTTCGCCAAAACTCGCCAAGAACGATGACAAATGGCGATACTTTGGGCGTGGACCAAATGACTGACTATCGCCAAATTTGGCGATATTTCGCCAAAACTCGCCAAGGTCGAGGACAGACGGCGAGTTTTTGGGCATGTACCAAACAATGACTGTCTACAGTTGTATTATATTGAAGATGTCCATAGACATTAAAGTACTAAAATTCTTTTCGGTGGTCCTGTAAATAAACTGTCCAGTAGATTGGAACCAAAAATCGAGATACACAACTAGATGTTACAACATTCTTATATATGAAATTTCATAATAGTTTTTGAGATTTGAGAGTTAAATATGCACACGCGTACACCAAAAGTCGCCAAGCTTGGCGACTTTTGGCATAGTTCTTGAGAGAGGCACGTGACCGTGGTCGGACCATTACCTAACTTATGTGGTAGGACGGTATTGTGCTTGAAATGGATGAATGCCCCTAAAATTGCCATTGACCGTAATGTATTGGAAATCTTTTGAGTGTTCCTGTAGCAGAACTACAAATGATAAAGACACTTTTTTTAATGGAGAAATTCATTTTCTAACTCTTTACAGCATACATCACTTCTGAGTCGTTTGAAATAGCCCAATACCTCTAAAAAACGCTTTGATGAATTTCGGCCCATAGAGCGTAATGTATTTCGAATCTTTTGGGCGGTTCTGTAGATAAACTATCCAGTCGAATGGAATCGAAAGGGGAGGTGCACAACTAGATGTTACAGCAATCCTAAATATAAAGTTTCAACATTCTACGCCTAATAGTTTTTGAGATATGCGAGTTTAATGAGTTTCGGCCCATTGAACGTAATGTATTTCGAATGTTTTGGGCAGTCCTGTAGATAAACTATCCAGTCGAATGGAACCAAAAGAAGAGGTGCACAACTAGATGTTACAACTATCCAAAATATGAAGTTTCGACATTCTACGCCTAATAGCTTTTGAGTTAGGCGAGCTTAATGAATTTCGGCCCATAGAGCGTAATGTATTTCGAATCTTTTGGGCGGTCCTGTACATAAACTATCCATTCGATTGCCACCAAAAGGGGAGGTGCACAACTAGATCATAGAACAATCCTAAATATCAAATCTCAACATTCTACGACCAATAGTTTTTGAGATATGCGAGTTACATACATACGTACGTACGTACAGACGGCATGGAAAAACTGGCCACAGCAGACTCGCCGCTGGTCAAAATGAGTTGCAGACGCTTTAATATGATCGTGCATGCTAGCCTACGATAGGATGCATCGAAAAAATTTTTAAAATTAAATTTAGAGGTAGTCAAAATTGGTTTTTTTGTCGAAATTTGGCCCCCAAAATTTTTCGGGATCACATTACTTCCTTATACTACGTACAAGGAAGTAATAAGTATATTCAGCATATGCGATTTCTCTCATGGTAAACCCAGAAATAATGTAATTTTACACTGTCTCCCCATGGAGTTTCTCCGATATTTTAAATTTGCTCAGGCACTCTGATAATTAATAAAAAGAAAGATAAATCATGTCAAACGCATTGATTATAAAACACTTTCCAACACATCAATATTTTTGCGCCAAATTTGGCAATGTTTTTTCCTTACATCTGGCGAGATTTCGGAGATAAGATAATGTTGTATTATCACTACAAACGCAATTTTATGAGACCCTGTAAAAGAGATTTAAAAAAAAACAGATCCATCGTTTAACTGAAAAATCTAAAAATTTTATATTCCTTGTCTTGTACTAGAAATATATTGTGTCTCTCAAAGCCACACATTGTAATGTATTGGAATTCTTCTGAGTGTTCCTGTAGAAGAACTATTAATAATACAGACACTATTTTCAATGGAGAGCATTACTTTGAGAGCCTTAATATTCTGTATGCCAACATTGTTTACTTTCATAAAAGCGAATCTCTAAAATAAGTTTTCTAGAAGGACTGTCCATAGAGTGAGATGTATTTGTTTGTTTTTCTCCTGTAAAAGAAATGTAATGATACTTACAATATTTTCAATAGGGTACATGGTACTGTACATAGAAAAAATAATTTGCACATATATTTACGACAGTTAGAACACTGGACGGGTGGACAATAGAATGGACAAACAAACTGAAATCATTCAAATTTGTTGGTAAGTTAAAAACATAAATATTCATTTTATATAAGATAACGGTATCGGACGAACATCGGAGAACCAGAATCTTATTCTTTGAAGGGTTAGCAGTCTAAAACTTATTTTCCAAGCACTAAAAAAATAAAAGTTTGCAATTTTGTTCCATGTAAATGCGTTAACCCGTTTTGGGTTCTTACGCATTAACGGATTTTCGTCGGTCGGAGAAATTCCACTTACACAAGCCCTCCTCCCACTCCTATGCAGATAGCCTTTAGCCATTCCTTAACGAAACACAACACACTAAATCGATTGATTACAGCGCGAGTAATGAATTTTCAAAATTCCCAATAAAATCGCCATATAGCTTAATATTACCACATTAAATATTTTTCAATTTACCGCCAAATAATGAAAATATCGCCAATCTCGGTTCATTTTTCAAAGCATTTCTTTCGTACCATATTTGGCAATTCATCGCAAAAGTCGCCAACATTAGCGAAATTTGGCACAATTTGAGGGAGGCACAAGTATGTTGTCGGATTATTAGCTAATTATATTGTAGTTTATAGTATTTACATAGCTGCCAACTCTCCCGATTTTTCGGAGATTTTCCACACTAATTTTCATTGGCAATCATGTTAAATAAGTCCAAATTTAATCAAAACAAAACTGTCTAAAATTGTGGGGATATCTCCAAAAATCCGGAGAGTTGGCAGCTATGCTGTAAATAGATGCCTATCTCTAAACTGCCATTGACCGTATTGTATTGGAAATATTTCCAGTGCTCTTGTAGAAGAACTATTTAACTATACAGACACTATTTTCGGTGGAAAGTTTTATCTTGTAATCCTTAACAACATATATCAATTTTGTTTGATTTCAAATAGCAGAATATCGCTAAAACTGAAGTCAAGGCCCCTAGTGATGGCAATTGCAACGGGCTCTAGAAAAGAACGTTTGACGAAAGCGTGTCTACACTTAATATATTTAATCTTCGTCCACCTAAAATAAATAACTTCATATTCAGTCAATAGTTTTTGAACATTTATTTGCTGATGTGCATTGTTTGTTGATCTGAAATCATCTTTTGTTCATGCAAAACACCACCTACTGGAAGCCTTAAACTAAACTTTTTATTGAACTTTCTTGAGCGCAGTTTGTGTACAGTAATTATGCAAAAAGTTGGTGTCCATCATCTTATCAGTTTCAGCTGCTTAATTATAACTAACTACCCTATATGAAGAAAAGCAATTTTTATGTATCCGTCGTTGCTTCCCAGTTTGGACTCTCAACTCTGCTTCAGGTGTTAATGATGCTGATTTAAAGGATTTCTGGTTATGGTTAGTGGCTTTTGTCTGTTGGTAATTTTTCTATTTTGGTATTAGTGACTTTTCTTTTAATTTTTTGGAGATAAATGTGCAATGTAAAATTAAAAAATGTTCAAAATAAGGTCGGAAAAAAACTATGTTAAAAAAAACTTTCTCTCGTTAATTTAAAATAAAATGCAAATTTTAAATTTGCATATGATCCCGTACAAAAAAAAATCCCGATGTGGAAAATATGCCCGATACACTCATGAGATGATGCAGAAAATTTCAGCCTTTCATCATAAAATGCCTCCGCGATATCTTTAAAAAATCTGGAGTGACTCCACTCGACTTTCCGAACACTTACGATTAAGATCATGACCAAGCACTTAAATAAATTTTAATCGATGAATAATTCAAACATATATACCAAATTGAAACTCAATCGAATGCACCGTTTAAACGTTTGCGCACTTTTAAGAATTTCTCCCCATATGCCATTATGCCATAACATAAAAGAAAGTTCTGTCGTAGCCCTTTAGGAGAACTATAAGTCCTATACACACCAAAATCAATACCGGTCTTGCAACGGTGGTTTATAACATATATACCCAATTTGAGCTCAATCGAATCTACCGTTTAAACGCTAGCGCACTTTCAAGAAATTCCCCCCATAGGCCATAATGTAAAAGAAATCTTTGTCGTAGCCCTGTAGAAAAACTATAAGTCCTATACACACCAAAATCAATACCGGTCTTGCGACGGTGGTTTATGACATATATATCCAATTTGAGCTCAATCGAATGCTCCGTTCAGGAGCTATCGTGTTCACTCACATACACACAAACACACAGACACACACACACACACACACACACACACACACACACACACACACACATACATACATCTCGTAAAAATAGCATAAATGGATTCAGACGCCCTCAAAACGTGTAAAAACACCAAAATCTCGAAGTCGAATTTTTTCATGATTACAATACTTTCCTTACATGGTACATGTTCGGAAAGTAAAAAGGATGATCAGGGGCTGTACATGACTTTGAATTTGAACGTTTATTGATAGAGTGGGAAAAAATAGTTTTATTTCGTAATTTCTGTACGGCCCCTGAAATGCAATTGTTCGGCGTGATTTTTTTCCCCTTCGAGAGCCATTGAAAAGTGGTTTAAGTCAGCGTATATTTATCTTCATATCTCTGACATTTTTTAGAATATAATTCTGGAAATTTGTAAGCAACCTCAACAGTGCATGAGGAACATTTTACTCATTGGGGGAATTTTTTTCTTTTATACGAGGGTCTTATGCAAATTTAAAATGTGTAACTTTTTAACTTTAAAAAAAATTTCCTTGATGGAGGCTTAGTTACGACCTTATTTTGAACATTTTTTCAGTTTACACTGTCCACTTATTTTTAACAGATAAAGAATTAAAGGTCGTTACACCTTTTTGCGACACCCTGCCCATATACATAATACGTTCTTACGATTGCCACCAATATATCGTAACATATCGTACATCGAATGTATTCTGTATGTCTCTGTAAAAAGTTGATTAATTTTGCGGTTTACCATTTTAAATGGCAAGCTTGTAGTTATACACCTCAAGATTAAACATGTACTTTCTTATGTCCCGCAATTACCATCAAAAGACCGTAACGTATCGAAAATATTTAATGTGTCCCTGTAAAAAGTATATTAACTTTACGTCAGTGGCGAGCACGTAGTTATGTACCTCAATATTAAATATTTAATTTGTTATGTTCCACTACTAACGCCTACAGGCCATAAATTTAGCATGTCGATAGTCTTTTGTGCAGCCCAGTAAAAAGTATTAATTTTGCTTTTAGAATTTTTAAGCGCAATTGCGTAATTATAACCTCAGTATTAAATATTTATTTATTTATTGTCTATTTGCCTGTTACTAACAATAGACCACAACGTATCGAAAATATTTTACTGAAATATTTATCATTTCGAGGTATCGAAAATATTTATCATTTCAACTGTGAGCGTGTATACGCGAAAAAATAAATATTTATTTTGTTATGTTGCATTTTTACTGTCGGTAGATCGCAAAATTAACAATCGTAAATCTCTAGTGTAACCCTGTAAAAAGTGCACCATTTATACGTTCTCTAGTTCAGTAGCAAGCAAGTAGTTATACAACTCAACAATAATTATTAATTTTGTATGAATCACGACTAATTCAGCAGAAAATAACATGTAGGAAGCAGGGGCATAGCCAGAAATTTTTCATGGGTGAGGTTACGACTACTACAACTCATACATATGTATACGTGTGTGTGATAATGTAGTGAAGAATATACATTTTGTATGGCAAAAAATTCCTCATGGGTGGGTTATGACCCCCATGGCTACGCCCCCCCCTTGGGTACGCCCCTGGTAGGAAGTTTTTGTATGTCCCTTTAAAATGTGTATTTAAGTGCGTTATGTCCCCATCTTTACAAGTGCAAAGTAGAGCGCCAATCCAAGAAAAATATTAGTCAGTTCCACGGAAGAGTGCTTCAAAATCAATGGTTGCAGAGCGATTTTTTTTTCATCTTCTAGAATCATAAATAGTTAAAAAACCATGTTCCATAATTATAGCTGAGAGGAACGGGAACTGGTGGACCTGCGTTTGAATGAAATGCGCTTCATAATCAATTCGTATCACATATAATATAATTATTACCTTTTCAATAATTTAATCAGTGTAATGGGAAAGTGCTTCGAAATGAATGCGTGTAGCATGATTTTGTGTCTTGCCTTTAGACTACTCCAACGGTAGAAACTTCTAGAAGGAGTGTTGGGAAATAAAACCACAAATGGCAGAATAACTTCTTGAGAAATCGGAAATTGTTTAATAAAAAATGCGTAAAATATGATGTTTCTTTACTGAGGTTTTAGATTCTCATAATAGTTTTCAGCCGGATATTATTGCGTTGGAAAATACTTCATAATCACAAAGCATTTATGCGCTTTTCTGCATGATTTCTCATACTCAATCACTACACTGAGCATAAAACGTATGCAATCCTTTTAATCCGAACAAACTGGTTACAGGTTCCTGAAAGCAAACGATCGACAGAGGAAAAAGTTAGAATATGTTTCAAAAGCAATGCGTCGCACAAAATTTTCGTTGCTAGCTTTTCCCATCGCATTACAAAAGTAGGGAGCCTTGCTGCAGTAAAAAAAAAAAATTAAAAAAAATCCTGAAGGGAAAAATGATTGAAAAATCGAACAAATGACCTCTAAAAAAAACGACCTGATATTCCCTAAGCAGCATCTAAAGGTAAAGAAAAATCCCCACATCTTCCAGTCTCCCAACCAGTGAACAAGAAGTAACAGCCTACTCTGCAGAAAACCAAATACTCTCATGGATGCCTTTAAAAATCTTTTGGTGTCATATTCGAAATCGGTTAGCCTTTTCAGATTTCGTAACCGTGCCGCCGAAAAATCCATTTCGGAACACCAGAAACAAACAGTCCGTTGATTCCGGATTTTTCAGCAGGCGATTTTTTAATGGTTCCTGAATAGTGCGGAATAGTGTGACTTTAGAAAAAAAAATTGCATTCATAAATTGTTCGCGGCGGGGTAACTAAAGCAGTTTTTATAAACGCAAGGTACGGCTTTCAGAAACTGAAAACAATCGGGTTCCTCTAGTCAACTAGATAAAGCATCACATTTGCAAATCAGTTCTAATCCAAAGAAACTGCAAAACCCGAATACGCTTCCAGTTTCTACTGCTAAATACATTTTGAATTTTGAAAAGGAATTAGCAATCGTATTCCATTGCTACTTTTCCTAATAAAGATCTGTCGGTTAACACAGAGTGGGGTAGGGATTTTGTTTCTGGGATATTTAAATTGGGGAATATGAGGATCGTTTTTTTGGTTGCCAATTGTTCGAATGCTCCTAAAAATTATCTCTTTTCCCTTCAGCAGGGATTTTTAGGCTAACCAGGTAGTGGTAAAGAAACCCCTCTGTCGATCGTTTGCTTTCAGGAACCTGTTTGGATTATAAGGATTGCATACGTTTTATGCTCAGTGTAGTGACTGAGTATGAGAAATCATGCAGAAAAGCGTGTAAACGCTTTGTGATTATGAAGCGTTTTCCAACGCAATAATATCCGGCTGAAAACTATTATGCGAACATGAGAATTACAACCAGTTAAGAAATACGAGACAGGAAAATCTTCCGAAATGGATTGATTATGGGGTACTTTCAATTGTAAATGTTTAAAACATGCTTGCACGGAGTAAAGAATCATCTGATTGCAAAAAAATTCGGTATTCAGATTTTTCCAAACAAAGAGATTATTTTGTCCATTTTAAAAATTAACTTTGTTAAGTTACTGCGTAACATTTCAAAGTATGTAGTGATGTACGTAAGACAATGTACATACGTATTCATGCATGTACGATATTGTTACGAATTTTCGGGGCAACCCGCTGTTCTGGGGCTTAAAATAGTTCAAAATGCGTATTCTACGCGTCGAAATAGTTAAATTTTGCTTTTCGTTGCATCAAAATCCGTCAACTAGAACCGGAGTTACGGAGGTTTTGGTTTCCCCTATGTTTTTCTATGGGGTTTCTTGAAATCTCGAGAAATATGGGTCCTCGCCCCTCGGTAACTACACTTTTGGGGAGTTATTTTTGGCGCTAAAATTGGCGCTATTTCGCCAAAAGTCGCCAAGCTTGGTGACATTTTGTTCATTTGGCGCGATTTTCCCAATGGTGCCTGAAAGTTGGTTTTTCCGCATTCGAAACGCATAATAACCTGACATTTCTCTTCTATGACGTAATCAAAATTCCCGCTTTATGTAGAATCTTCGAGAAATAGACTTTTGTGGAAGCTGCCCGCAGCTTCTGCCTCCCCTATAAATACCGGCGCGCTTCAGAGCACCAGTTTAGTTTGAGTGAGCACCCGTATTGTGAATACATTCATATGTTAAAAATAATGCTATTTACAGTTCACTGTTGCTAATCCGGCGCTCATGGGAAACATGTCATTCTGTTTCGATCCGCGGACCACCTCGGATGTAAACAAGCATGCCCGCTCTTGTGCTCGCCTCCCTCTTTCGTCATTGTTTTCTAGTACCTAATGAATTTTTTTCAGCGTATTTATCTAGGGTATTACAGTGCCGATCGAACGAAAGCACATGATATTAAGTTTGTGTCAAAAACAAGACATCTTGATAATCCAGAATTTTTCCATAATCCGGCGGTTGTCTGGCCCCATGCATGTCGGATTATCAAGATTGTACTGCATTTTATAAAAGTTTTGCAGATGAAAACAAAAAGACGAGAGCTTAACGATAAGTGCTATTTCATTACTATTATGAAAGCGCTATGGACGGCAACAGAATATTTTCCCCAGTGTGTGTGTGTGGAGGGGGATTGGCAAAGATTACTTCACCGTACCGTTACTATGATGGAAAGAGAGAAAAAGAAGAAAAGAAAAACAGGGACAAAAAAGGGCATGCAAAATCCAGGGAGGGGCAAGTGCTCCTCCCCCCTGTTCTATGTTGCCTACGCCTATGGAAAGCGCCCTCATCATCCTTTATCCACCGCCCTCTCAAGGCACCCAGCACGAGCCTGCACGAAACAGAGGCAGGCGCACACCGCACAGGGGATTGAACGGGAGAACTGTGCGGGATTTTACTGTATCAAATCCCATATAGAATTTTTCATTTACAAAAAAACTGTGTTCATTTACTTCGTTTTTACCTAAATTAATTGAGAACCAAAATCATAATATATTTCAGATGTTTCTAAATAAGATTTGATTGAAGTAACCCTTTATGAATTAATTCACAGTAAGTTTTGCATTAAGTGAGTAATTTCTTTGCAAAAATGGGTAAAACGGGGTAAAATTTGATAAAACTTGTGCCAAGTTTTATATATTAATTCGTGCTTGTCAACGTTTAATTCGTGCTTGTCATTCGTGCTGACTTCACGCGTTCAAAAAAGTAAAAACAATAATACTAATCTTTATTTAACCGCTTAGAGAAAGTAATCAATTCTAAATAATAGTTGGGCAAAATTTTCCAAAATTATGTCATTTAGATATCGCAGTCCATATCGCCTATGTTGCATATTTCTTTTAAGGGCTCAGCTCCGTATTAGTTTAGGGGAATTTTTAAAAATTATTATTATTAACTTTACAAAACTAAATAATTACTGGGGAAAACTTATACATAAAAATATTTGTTTTAATTCGTGTTTGGGGGTGTGAACTTATACATGTTTATATTTATATATATATAATTTGCCCATAATATTATTTACTGTTGTTTACCTTCTTGAACAAATTTTAGCAAGTTTTGTCCCGTTTTACCCACCTTTTGCAAAGTATAATCAGGGGCGTAGCCAGAAATTTTTCATGGGGGGGGGGTTACGACTGCTACAACTCATATATATGTATACGTGTGTGTGATAATGTAGTGAAGAATATACATTTTGTATGGCAAAAAATTCCTCTTGGGGGGGGTTACGATCCCCCTAACCCCCCTTGGCTACGCCTCTGAGTATAATGTATACACAATTACAGCATGTTTTTGCTTCCAGTAACTGTCTAGCTTGTAGGTTTAAAATGATTTAAAGCTCATTTCTTAAAATGTAAAATGTAAATGTCTTAAAATGTTAATCTAATTAATGGTTAATTAGTTTTACTATAATAGTTTTAATAATTGTATTTATACTATTATTGATATTGCAAAGATTATTTTCCCTCACCAACTGTGATTGAAACATATCTGTAAACCTTTAGTACGAAAATCTGAAACTTTCTACATCATCTCATTAATATATGGGGGTATATTTTACTTAATGCGAAATTTTGTAAGAGGCATGGGCGCCCATAAGGGGGGGGGGCAAGGTAGTGCACTCGCCCCCCCTAGAGTTTTAGGTTAATGTCTCATGATGTAAACAAATGGCAAAACCAGAACTAAATTTGTTAAAAGTTTGAAATTTGCCCCGTCTAGAAATTTTTTTTTAAGTTTGCCCCCCCCCCCTAGAAAAATTCCTATGGGCGGCCATGGTAAGAGGGCTGTATAAAAAATAAAAGTTTGTATTTATTTACATTTAATTTCCTGAAAATTTTATTCGATATCATAAAATAACTATGTAATTCATTCCATAAGTCTTAGATCAACATTTAAAGAAGGAAACCATAGGCCACTGTTTTTAAGACACCCTCGATTATAGGGATTGAGAGTGATTGTGATTTTTATTTAATACTAGCTGAAGTACCCGTCGTTGACGGGTTAGTACTGAATGCAAATTTCTAAAAGCAAGAACTTTTGTCAGCATTGTTGGAGTACACAGAATGGATGGAGTATGTTGCCAAAGTAAAGAAAGCGCAATTAAAATTTTCATGTATTGTTAAAATATTACAGGTTAGAGAGTAACTATGTAATATCATTTCATTCGCTTTAGTCGTAATCATGGGATGCGCAAACGAATATTTACACATATTCAAATAATTTTCGCAAAATCTCAAAATCTAATCAACATTTTGAAAAATCGGAAGCCTAGAATTTAAGTTAAGTGACAACCTATCATGTCACCCAATTTTGTTTAATTCCCTGCTGTCTTTATTTCCTGATGCTGGAACAAACATTTTAGCATTTTTAAACGATTTTCACAAAATCTCAAAATGTAATAAAAATATTTTAAAAATCAACACCTATAAATTAAGATTAGCAACTACCTATCATATCACCAAATTTCGTATTAGTCGTTATTACGCGATGCTTGAAAAAATATAACCGCATTTTGGGAGAATTTTCACAAAATCTCAAAATCTAATAAAAAGTTTAAAAAATTGGACACCTATACTTTATGTTGAACAACAACCTATCATGTGACCAAATTTCATATCATTCGCTTTTGTCGTTATTACGTAATGTGTGAACAAAAATTCACTCAGTTTGAAACGATTTTCGCAAAATCCCAAAATCTGATCGGCTTTTTTTTAGATGCTCATAGTTTAAGGTGACCACCTATCATTTCACCAAATACCATTTTTTCACCTTTGCAGTTATTACGTGATGTGCGAACACAATACGCAGTGTGAAACAATTTTCGCAAAATCTCAAAATCTAATCAAGATTTTTTTTTAATTCGACGCCTATGTTTTAAGTTGAGTGACCACCTATCATGACACCCAATTTCATATCATTCGCTTCAGCCGTTTTTACGTGATGCTTAAACAAAAAAAGCGTCACGGACAGAATGACAGAATGACAGAAGGACAGAAGGACAGAATGACAGAATGACAGACAGACAAACTTTTTTTTGAGGGTCGCATCGGATTCCCGGGTGCTTAAAACGGATAGAAATCGCAAAATTTTTGAATTCCAAGAAATGTACAGACAAAAGTCTAATTTTATTTATATAGATTAAAAATATTAAACTTTTTACTTTCACTATAAATGATCATAAAAGTTATTTAGGTTTTGGGGTTAAGGCAGATCTGCACAAGGGTTGTCTGCTTAATTAAGGCATGCCTTGGGCGGTGGACTTTTTGAGGGGTTCTAACCCGAATTCACGTTACAGCTGGAGAAAACGGCCGCGCGGTAGGCCAGAACCCTAGACCTATGCACTTCAGCCGTTTACTAATTGTCATGAAATTAGTAAAAATTGTTTATACTACAATGTAAAAGGTACTTGATTAATTTTTTTCTTATTTTTTATTAGATAAATTTATATCCTATAAAGCT
>JAWZYV010018847.1:0-21472 GCA_038373885.1 Cheiracanthium punctorium | reverse complement strand
TTGGACAGTGAAATTAAGATGGAAATGAAGTAAAAATTACGCCAGCAGAGTTACACATTGGCAAGAAGAACAACAACTTGGTTGAGATAAATAACGCCAATTCCAGAGCAACCCTAAAAGTTAATCCAATAAAATTAAAATGACGTAATCGCGAGCAAATAATTTTAAAGATGAGGCAGGGCAACAAAAATATAACTGACACCAGCAGGATGCCAAGAGGGAATAAAAAAATTCGTACGTCCGTAATCAAAAATTGCGATTGCAAACGGACGTAATATAATCTATTTTTAGCTCAGAACGATGCCACCGGTTCTGAAAAGTCTAATAAACAATTAAGAAGAATGCATACGGGAAAAGCGAATATACAGATTTAAAAGCCGAAGTGTGACCGAAAAATGAGAACAGAAAAGATGTAGAATTCTTGATTTTGGATAGATTACATTAAAGAAAGCCAAAGTAAATGATTATTGAATTAGATATGTGATCTCCATCACACTACTTGCTCTTTGGTTTTTCTCGCCCCCCTCCCCCCTGCAAACGCTCTGCACTTCCCTTGAGGGGCGCGCCCCACAGGTTGAGAAACGCTGGTCTATAGTGTTCTAGGACGGCTTAGGGGTCGATGATAAATTTTTAAAGAATCTGATAGATAATAATATCCGTTTAATTATTTATAAATAGAATGCAGATTTTCATATTCGTTGTAATTCACTTATCTAAATCAGGGGCGCAACCAGAAATTTTCTGTGGAGGGGGTTTGTAAAAAAATTGTTAAACTTTGCCTAGTATTCTTTGTAAAAATATATTTCAAAAAACGAATTCACGTTGCTGATTTATTTTACGCAAAAACACAAAATAAGTATGTCTGATTGATAATGTTATAATTTAATATCTAAGTGTCGGGGTTATTTCACTAGTTCATTCAATTCTTCGGGTTAATATGGGCGTTTTTGTGGATCTTCAACATCGCTAGTCCGTTCAGTCTTCTTCCACCCGTTGTGGACGGAAGATACGCTTTTAAAAGGCGAAGTGCTGAAAAAGAACATTCACGAGTACAATTTGTTGCTGGTAATAGGGCCATTATTTTATGCAGCCTATAGGTATAAGGAAGTATTTTCCTACTGCAAATATCTAAAAGGCTTTCAGTGCGTTTGTTGGTCTATTTGTTGGTGATCTAACTTTCGATTCCACAAGGCGGATTCACCTCTCACGGAATCCTGTTCTATTTCATACATGGATGCCAGTTCTAAAATACGTGCTACATTACATTTTTCCGTATTTGGGGACATACACTGAGGTAACAAATTTTGAAAGGAATTCAAAATATTCTTTTGATCCACAAATCTTGCATCGAGTTGGCGAATAAGAGTGTTTAATAATGGTATGTATACAGATCTCCTGTAATATTATTATAGAGTACCTGACGGTACACTGCTTCGCGTAATTTGTCGGCCTACTTCGTTTGGCATACTTATAGGAATATCAAATTCTTCACAGAGTTTACTGTGTGAAGAATCATTTACTGCGTTAAGAAGTTTTTCTTCATTGTATCTACATCTGTAACATATCCAACTGCGCATTTGACAGAGTAATCTTGACGTTTTGTAAATATTTACTCAAAGGTAGACTGTAAGTGAATACTTCTTGCAGTGTAGACAATGACATCATAAAATGAAAGTTTTTGAATTGCTCACAGATTTTCAGCATTGGACGCTGCTTCCCATTCTGATTAGATAGTTGGGATTTTCTGCAAAGCACGGAGAATTGCTCCTATCAATTCAAAAAACGAAGAGACACTGTCGTGCCTTTTAATCCGTCTAGTGGCACACAGCGACAGCTGTTTTAAGCGTTGCAGTTTCGGTAGATGATCCAGTTTGTCAATTTGCTTTTGGAGTTCAATTTGGTCTTTTGGAAAAGCACAAGTTTTCTCAAGTAAAGTTTCTAATTTCCTCCGCTATAAACTCAAGGAGTAGACTTTTTGTCTAATGATTTTTTATCACGAAAGAAAAGGACAAAAGTTTGTCCTGGGAGGGGTTTTAACCCTAAAAATCCCTCCCTTGGTTGCGCGCCTGATAAACCACTTATCTAGTGAATTACAAAAAAGTAAATTTTCTGTGCAGTATGCATGAATCCACTTTTGGTAATAACAGTCTTTTGATGTATGTTATTGCTCCCGATTAGGAGAAATGACAGGGGGATTTCTTACATCGAAGCTGTTAGAAACGTACATAACAGGTGATTATATATTTGATCGAAGAACTGATCGAGTTGATAGAGTATTTGGAAGGTAAACGAATTCCACAAACAAAGGGTTATGACGAATTTTGAAATTCTAAGTATATTCGTAAAATATATGTCAACTTAACCCTTTAACGTGCAGTGTTCCCGCTCTGGGAACACCAAACTCTGACATTTTGACTGTTGCCAGTCACGAAAAATAGATTTGATTACTATCAAAATAGTTGCGGGTGACATAGCTCCACGAGAATACTTTACTTTTTAGCGCGTCAAAAAAGTGTCACGATTATTTTTAACAGCACTGACATCAGCTGAAAAATGGAAAAATGCGAGAACAGCTGGATAAATTGCCTAATGCTGAAAAACGGGCAGTCGTTGCCATCGCTCGACTTAATTACCAGCAAGATGGCGGACGATCGAAACATTCATCGTGTGCCACAGAGACCCTTTTTTGACGCAGCTGGCTGTGCCGGCGTATAATAATAAAATCCTAAGCTTTGGTGCAATCGGCTTAAAATTTTTCATAATTCACTCCATTAAAAATTTCAGAATCCACTTGTTCCCTATTTTTAGTCATTTTACTTTCCGAACAGTATGTAACTGTGTATATGTAAGCAGGGCCGGCCCGACAGACATGCTGGGCCCCAGGTGGACCGGAAGAGCGGGGCCTCTTTTCTATCATGTCTTATGTAAGTTACTATTACCACTGCTTGTACATATTAGCTTTATTTCTTGGCTTTTTTCGGATATATTGCAAACATGTACCAAGCTCGGTCTAATGTGATAGCAAAAAATGGCCCAGGTGTCGGGCTTTAGGCGATCGCCTACATTCGCACCCCCCCCCCCCCCCCTTGGGCCGGCCCTGATGTAAGTGAACACGAAAGCCCCTAAACGGTGTATTCGATTGAGCTCAAATTTATATATGTATACATAAAAGAGGAAATCTTGTTTGTTTGTTCGCTATAGGCAAGAGACCGTTCGACAGATCTGAACCAAATTTGGCCCACTGACTGACTAAATAGGACAAGCGAAAGCTAATGCCGTAAAAATTAAATTAATCGTAGGAATAGTTTTTTAGTTATTTTATGTTTTATCCAGTTTTCGGACTCTCGAAGGCCTCTGGTCAGGGAGGTAGGGATTTGGAGAGAAACGTTGAATGGCACTCTGATTGAAAAGAGACATCCTTCATGTATGGAAATAGAGGGCGTTAGGTTAGCGACGGTCGAACCAGCGCGAGCGACGCAAGTGTGACTAGACCTTGGACGTAGGGAAAAGACGAAAATGCTCATCCCCCTATCAGCCAATCAGAAGGAAGTTCCACCGCGGACGCGAATTTTGAAATCAGGGGTCATACAGCGGACCGCAGTGCATGCTGGGTAAACTTGGCGACAGAAGGACTTGGCGATGTAGAGTTCAACTAAATCTGGGAACCCAGACGTCGCCTTAGCCTAGTTTCAACCGCATTTACAAACAAACAACACAGAACACTGTAAAAAAATGCTAGCTTGCTAAAATGAAATTTGGAAATGTGTTCCAGTATTAAATTATACTTAATAAATGGTAATTCATTATGTTATTTGACATTGCTATTATTATTAAACTGAATGGCAGTAAAACCAGCATTTAAAAATACGCATAATGTTATACAAAAGTTTTGTGCTACAGCACTTAAAAAATTCTAACGTTTTAAGGACGAACTTTTTTATAGCATGCGATCGATGGTAATTCTTATTGTAATCATTGATTAAAAGCTAATTAAATCCTTATTAATGAGGATAATAATTGTTGAATAAAATAAATTTAAAATTGCCATTCATTTACAAAAAACACACAGATCAATACCATGAAAAATTACATTTTTTTGGGGGGGAGGCAAAAACAGCACACAAATTGATTTATTGAGTATGGTAATTAACTAAATAAATTATGGTGTTTTGTTGAACTCAAATCGCCATTCAACTAAAAAATAATAAGAATGATTTAATTTACAGAGTATAATCTATGCTTCTACTAAACTTACATTTCTTTTTTACTATTTAAGTTTATTTGTCGTTTTTTTTTTTTTCTTTTAACTTAAAGCAGAAATGTTGTGCTTCTATATTTAGCAGGACACAAAATATGTGTTATCCCCATCTCCATAGAAGAACTGTTAATATTTTTTGTGTAAGTAATGTATTTAATGTGTTATGTATGCATATAATTTCAGAGTACCGTACAGTGTTGCAAATAAGTTGTGGCAACTTCAGAAAATGCCTTGAGATTAACCCAAATATAATTTAAAAATTTCTCAGTTTTAAAAGTTAAGTGCAATGTACTATTGTGAAAAAGTAATAAGACTTAGCCCTGAGCACAGCAAATTTGCTGTCAGCTTATGAAAATTCACACCATTTTCTGTTGTCAGCAGGCCCTGATTATTACATGGGCATATGAGGTACACATAGCCCAAACACTGACTTTAGAGTTATTTACAAGGGTACAAGACTTAAACCAGCTATATATCTGCCTAGATGATGTGCTCGAGGTTGATGAAAACACACTGCCTGAGGTGGTGTTTAGTATAAAACATCACGACTCAGCTTTAATTCCTAGCAAATGGCAAGTGCCATTCAAATGACCTATCTTACTGGCCGTTGTATTAAATACAGAGGGTGTTCACACATTTTTGTAACATCCAAATGCACAGTAATCCATAATAGACACGTAAGGGGACTTGGGTGGAATGCAAGGGAATAGCTTTGATTGCAGTTTCATTTCTCATTTCATCAAAAAATAGAGCAGTAGATTTAGAGGTATGGAACTTAACACAGTGAAGATTGTTTGGATAAAGGGATGGAATTTTTTCTTTAAAAATAGGTGTTAAAACATACTTCTGATAGTAATCCGAATTAATTTTGACATTTTTTTCTGCTTTCCTTATTGTAAGTTTTCCATTATAAGAAAATCCAGTAATAACCATAAAACCTTTAGAAAAACTTTCCTTGTTTTCTCTAAATCAACTTGTTAAGTATTTTTCTCCTCTTTTGCGGTAGTAAATCGATCTTTTTCTATTGCAGTCGGATAAATGTATCCAAATTTCATCAATTATATCTACATATTTCCAGTTTTCACCCACCAAATAATTTTCATATAACAATCTACACATAGTCTTACCTGAGAAATATGTTTCGGCTTTAGGCGATGAAAATCGTGTTTTTCTGCTTTCGTTAACTTTAAATTGGATTTTATAATTTTGTTCACAGTTCCTACAGAGATATTTAAAGATTTTGCGATAGTTCTTTGGGTAGTTGGATTTGCCTTTAAAACATGAGTTGTGACTTTAAATTTAATAATAGGTGTACGTACCTTTGTTGGGTATGCATTTATTTCCTTTCCCCAGTGAAATATAAACTTTGATGTTTCTTTCCTTTCATATTAATTACATCACTTATTTTACATGTAGAAATATTAAAACCATCATTTTGACATCTTTTTTTAATAACTCGATAAGAGTATTTCTTTGGATAGTACAAAACTATAGCCTTCGATCCATTGTTTATTTGTCAGCGACATTTTAAAGCAAAAAATATTTTTAATGCTGCAGACGATAAATAAGACTTATTACAATTTGATGCCAATCACATTTTTATTTTCAAATTAATATTTAACTTCATGGAGAAAATAAAAATTGTTACAAAAATGTGTCAACACCCTCTGTACTACAGCTTCAGCAGCATTCAAAAATGACTAATCATGTAAGAGGTCTTATACAGCAGAAGCAATTCCAAGTCTGGGTCCTGTAGGGAATTCAGAAATTCCCAATAGTTATTCAACCTTCGGAACAGTAGCTATCACAGGTATTCTGTCGGTATGCCTTTTTCCAGTTATATCTGATAAACCAGTAATATCCAAATTCGCTGAAGGTGTGGGGCTTTATATAAAAATATTTTTAAAAAGGCAGATATGCTCTAATAATATTTATTTATTAATTTTCAGACTGCAATAACTTTTAAAAAAAATGTTGTATGCCCATATCTGCACCTTTTTAGTATATTTTAGCCTACAGCACCCCCATTGGCAAATTTTAAGAACTATAATTTTTTATAATGCAAAAAACAAACCCTGTTGAAATAAAATCATCGGTAAAAGCCACACTTGAAAATAATAATTAATCCTTTTTTAATGAATGTTTGCATGCTTTACAGGAAAATTCTAGCTAAATTAGGATTTGAGGAGTTAACTGAGTCTATCGGGTGATTATTAACATAAATTAATGTCAGTTGAAAAGTAATTACATTTTTCTCACTCTGGAGACACCTCCTTATTGCTTGGCAACAAATGACAAAAGTTTCAAATTGATATATCTCGAAAACTATTCCACTTACGAGACACGGGATTTGTTTTATTAATTTTCTTAGGCAAAGAGCAACATTCTTCTAAATATAAAGGGTAGGAAAGGAGGGACCATATAAAAATTACATTTCGTCTTTTAATATGTATACAACCTCCAGTAAAAAAATCACAAATCTGGAAGTTACTCTTAATTTGAAAAACTTTTCTATGAAAGTATGTTTCGATCACTTACGGTTTAAAAAATAATCGCCTTATCACCTAATTTGAATCGCCCGGTATATAGATTATTAATATTTTTGGAAATACTTTAGTCTTTATCGCAATCGTAAAGTGGATTTTAAGTTTAATAATTTAAAAAATTTAACATAGGTATTGTTTAAGGATATATATAATTAATTAAAAGCTTATTTGGAATGAGTATGAGTATTATGAACAATTTTGCAGAAATTATATGATGATTATCTGATTAAAATCATTAATCAGATAATCATAAAATAATTTTTTTTTATAATCATATAATAATTTTTCATTAAAAATGCAGTTAATTGAAACGAATAATTAAATATTTTAGATTATAAAGATATTTTTTATAGAAATTATTTGTTTTTATATTTATTAATTAGCGAAACAGCAAACAAAAAATAATTTATTGCATTTATGGTCAGAAGAATATAAGCTATTTTGTTTTTGTCAAAGTTGTTAGCTCTATCTCGACCGTGTTTAATTCTTTGTCTATATTTAGTAAAATAATTTTTCTTAAGAGGTTGGGAGTTAGAACAGCAAAATAAAACCGCTTCAAAACCTTTCTTTTTATGCTGGTAGATGGCGCCACCATTTGAGAACATAAGCCGCCAAGTCACGTGGTGTCTACTTTTGTTTACATTTGTCTTCATTGGGTGTTATTATATTATTATTTTAATATTCTTATTTAGTTTCTTGATCTTTTAATTAAAATTCAGCATATTTTGTTTTTATTTTTCTTAATCTATCAAGTAGTGCAATTTTATTGTTTTATTTTATTAGCTGCTTATTCAAAACCAACCCGGTAAATCTCTTGTTAAGCCTACTTAAGAAACCGATTTTTTAAATTATATTATATTTATAATGTATTATAAAAATACTAGAAATTGCAAAATTGGTAAGTAACATTAAACTGTTAATAAAAAAGATATACTGTTTATTGTGTTTAAAATGTTAAAATTTGGTGTTGATGTTTCCTTCACACACACCTCTGCTATATTTTCTATAATTTCGTACTTTTTGGCTCTTCTATGGATTTAGATATAAATTTTAAATGTTTACTTTAAATTTATTTATGAAAATATTTTTACATGTATAAATATTGGGCATTAAAAACAGATTTAGCAATTAAACCTAGTCTTTGTCTGTGTTTACTAATTCATATGAGTTTATTCTTTCTTTTTAATTATCATTCTACCTGTTTTTATCTGAAGTTTTTCATACCTCTCAACTACATGTTGTTTTGATGATTTTTACGGTTTTTGTAGTGAAATTCCCTTCTCCCCCTCCCCTTAAACTTTCATTGCCTAGTGATCTTTGAAATGGTGTACTGAGTACAATAATAAAATTGAACTGATTGTTAGTAGGTTTAAGTGGGGTGAAATGGGTAAGAATGGGGTTAAATAAACAGTACAAAAAATAGAAAAGATTCATGTTAATTCATAGGTTTTTCCAGTTCATGTACATAAGCAATATTTTAAAACTAATGCATTTGATTTAGTGACATTATTTTAGTATGTCATGGCAGGATTTAGCTTCATATTCAACTGTTTATTGAGTATTAAAATTTACTTTCCAGTAGCATTTTTCTGATTCAAAATTCTTGAAATTTTAATGATATAAACACTACTATCATACATGGGTCGTTCTATCAAAAAAAAAAAAAAAAAGTATTACTTGCAGTTTGTGGTTGATAGTTTTAGAAATAATTATTTTAAAATATTTTTGTCAGATATTTAAAATATTATGACAGATTTTTAAATATAATTAATAAATTCTGGTGATGTTTTTATAATTTTAGTCGATTTTTTTCAATAAATTCTATACCTTTCGTACGTCACAGTACGAAAGGTACTGTGACGTACGTAATAACTTCGTCAGTTCGAAGTTATTACGTACGTTTCGTACGTAATAACTTCTATACCTTTCGTACGTCACAACATAGTTTCCTCTGTTTACTTTCTCACCTATTGGTTAAATACAAAAAGAGATATAAATTTAATAGAGTAATCTCAGTTACTAGACAATTTTTTACAGTATAAATGAATTCTGCTACAAAAGAAATAAAAATTTCAGAATCATCCTTTGAATTACTGTCACAGTCTTTCTTGTGTCCTCCATTCAAAATGCAATTAAGTACAAGACTTTCCCAAAAATAGCACCCCTGTCACCTCATTACAGGGTAGTATTAGAATCACAGATAGCCATTTTCAGTAATTTGGTTGGAATTGGAGCATTTTTCTCTCAAGTCAAATAGGTAATTGTATGGATTCTCTGTTTTTGATTTTAAAAAGTAAAAATTGTTTATATGTTAAAATTATTTTTTAAATTAAAAATAAAGCTCTTTTTCAGTAAAATTAAAATGAAAATGGTGTGTTAACTGTAAGTCAACATGATATAGAAAACAAAACATAACAATTTGTATCCTCTGTTACTATATAAATGCAATGTAGAGTAGCAATGCAATGGATATCCGGCAAACATGCCGGATAATTGGCAGTAAGTAGCTGATTATTAAATATATCTGGCCAAAAATTATGTACTGAAAAATAGCATAAATTCTAACTAATATTATAAATGCGAAAGTGAGATTGTTTGTTTGTCTGTGACGCTTTCACGCCCAAAACGCTGAATTGATTATGATGAATTTTGATATAGAAATAGATGGGACCCTGGAGACTCTTATCCCAGAAGCATTAAGTGGGTAAAAGTGCAACACACATCACAGAACATTTATTTCATCTTTTAAAAGAAAGAAGATATAAAATGATATATGTTCTTAAGAGTAATTAATGTGACATGCCCTTTATGCTATGCCTTCTTTATTCACTTTTTGCACAATTTTTAAGGCCCTTTCAAATATACAGAGACATGTCGCGGTTACAACGTATTTGAACGGGGAAATTCGTCATGGTTAGAACGCTGCGACACTTGGGGTGTCCTCTACCGAACAATAGATGGGGGATGTGCGAAACCACGATATTATTCACGGTCCCCAATTATCTTTTGTTGGTTAATACCGGAGTATCACCACCTTTTTAAAGGAAATGGTTACACTCTTGAAGAATTGGTTCCGCTATTGGCACCCTACTGCTAGCGTCCCGCGACATGTCTCTGTATATTTGAAAGGGCCTTTATACCTATTTTGCATTTGTCAGACTTGGACAAAATGCCTGCAGTACGTTTGCAATGGTTCAAACTTATGTTGCAGAACACTGAATATAATTCTGCTCCTGGGACTGTTATAAGCTACTTAGAATTTTATATTTTTAATTACTTTTTCACAGGGTTGGCATGGTTTAAACCACGGTTTAAATCATAGTTTAAACCAAATGTTTTTTTTCTCAAAAAAATCAATTGGTTTTTTTTTAAAGAATAATTTAAAATTCCGAATACAGATAGAATATGTTTTGATATCTTTTAAAATTATCCTTATAAGTATCAACAATAACTTTTTATATCAATCTAATAGACATCTTATTGTTTTATCTTTATTAAAAATTATTAATTAAACTTAAATTATAGGCTGCATTTTTAATTTGTTTCTGAAATAGAGGTTTTGTGTTTTAACAACTTATTTTTAAACCTTAAAAATATCATTTTGAACAACTTATCACCATTATTACTGATGAATCTTAAGTGCAAGATTCCATATAAAATGTAGTAAAAAGTTAATATTGTATTATATTATATACTAAATATAAAAAATAGTATCTCTAAATAAAATATTAAAATTGAATGATTTCAATGCCCACAGTGTATAGCAACATTTGTTTATTTACTTTGTTTTAATTATTTTCAGAAGGAATATTGTTATCTGAACATTTTACAAATACTTTTATTTATAAGTATGTAACAGGTAATTATAAAAAGATTTAAAAAAAAAAAAAAAAAAAAAAAAACCTGGTTTAAACCAAAAAAACCTGGGTTTTTGGGGGTTTTTCGGATGAACCGGGTTTTCTTCCAACCCTGTTTTTTCAACTACTAATTAAAAACCGTTTTTATGTTCTCATTCTTGGTGAGTTTCGCCCGTAAAAAATGTGATTTATGCTTTTAGCTAACAGAAATGCTATTATTTCAATGAAGAATCGCCTATATTTAAAAAACATGAAATGGCATGGAAATAGAGCTAGCTTTATGCCAAATCTACTTTATATGTATAATAATAAAAGGGAATTTTTTGTGAATTTACATTGTTTGACAGCAGATCACGTAAAATATTGCAAGCTGCCAGTAAACATGAATCCATTTCCTTTTGCTCATGTGTATGAGATGGTATTGTGGTGACGTCAGCGCACAGTAGTCTATGATAATCTATAATATATTGAAATACAGCATGTCGAATTCCTTTCTTATTGTTATCATTGAAGAAAAATATCAGCGCGGAGTCTAAGCAGAACGGAACGGCCAGTATGAATGCAGCTTTACTTCTTCAAAACTGCATCATAATTCAGCTGCAATCGTATATCTGATTGCCATCCCCTTAAACTAATGGACTTGTCCCTTTTCTCCTCTAACTAGATATTCACGTTTTTACATAATCGGAAGTCAAAATATATTATAATATATAGTTTATGTACTTATTTGCTCCTGTTTACGTTGCTTTATCAAAAATAAATTTTTAAATACAGTGGAACCCCAATCTATCGTTCCCGCATTCATCGTTTTTCCCATATTGATGGTTTTATTTCTATGGTCCCTGCACAAGTTGTATTCAAATAATGTTAACAAAACCCGCATGTATCATTCGTCAAAATATCGTTTTCCTGCGTTCATCGTTGTAAAATGTTTCTTCTGACCGAAATGAAATTGAAGGTCAAGTGGATCAATATGGCATATAAATTTAATTACTTCCTGGTACGATTTCCTGGGTTGATGATGACTGCTTACATTTAGCAGGCATGTGTATGTTGTGAAATTGATGTTTGTGTCTCGATTGATATAGAAGCAATGGGCAGTATCTTAAGAATAAAAGAAAAGTGATGAAAAAAAATGAAAATAATGACAAAGAAGCTGAGAATAATATCCATGATGATGAGACTGAGCCAACACTAGTGCCAAGTTTATCCGACGCAATAGAAATTGTATTAACTTTTATATACAAACATGAAAACACATAATAATATAAGAAAAATACTGTAAATCTTGGAAATTTTTCGTGTAATTAAAAAATGAAAAAGCCAGTGTAAAAACTGAATTTTTAAAAATAAGTATCCCCTAATTTTCTACACACAACTTCAATTTGTTTCTTGTTTCTTTTACAGTTTGTTAAAAAATTTAGTATATTTGGTATACTGTATACAGCATGTGTATTCATAAACATTGTTTTCTTTGTATTTTGCCTTTAACCCACATGCATTGTTTTTTACTACGCACCCCTTGGAAAACGATAGATCGGGGTTCTACTGTATTTCGAATGAAAATAATTACTAAATTACAGGATTGAATTAGTGCTTTTATGGATTTCAGCTGTATAGTTTTAAGAGCAATATGCTAACTGATTTTTTGAGAATGACAGAAATATTCATATCTCTGCCTTCTCAAATAAATTTGTTGGATACTCTAAAAACAAATCTCTAATTGCCAGTGAAGTGTGCTACCTCACCAAGTAGAAATAACTTGCCAAAGTGTGCAATGTTCAAGTTAATCGCAAAAGGTAAGCTGTATCTTTTAGTTTTATACAAGTTATGGATGTCTGCCCGGTAGCAGAAACCGGGCAGCGAGTGCAGCAGATCAATCTAGCAGGTTAAAAAAATATTTCTGTTTCAGTCAGATGCACTCCCCCCCCCCCCCCCCCCTCAAGCTATCACGGTATGGCATCCTCTCTTCTTCAGACAAAAGGTAACAACCACCAATATCACTGCGAACAGTGCTTCACAGGTGTTTAGTCTCTGGAAAGGGGATGATAAACTGAGGGGAACTGGAGTCGCCACGAATAGAAAACAGAGACACATTCCCACAAAGACTCTGCACCTTGACCATACAAGTGAGGTATTCTAGTAGCGAATATCATTCTGTTTTATGTTTCGTTCATGTGTACACTACTGCCGATGTGTATGCAAGTTGTGTAAAATGGCTGCACAGTACGAAAAGGTTGCATGTTTTTATTGCAATGAGCAAGTTTTGGTTGTAGTTTATTCAGGGAACGTTAGGGTCGCAGATAAATTTTGGTTTCTGATCCTGGTGCTGCAGATTGAGACAGAAAATTCTTCTATGGGGATGTCTGTTGCAATGCACAAATGCGTTAAAAGAATTTACATATTAGAACACACTTCAATATAAGTACAAATTTACTGTCTGTTTTACTATGTAAGTTTCCTTAATATACATATATTATTGTATTAAAATGGACAGTGATAATATTTAATTAAAAGTAAAATTATTACGTCTTCTTGTTAT
This sequence comes from Cheiracanthium punctorium, assembly GCA_038373885.1. NCBI lineage: Eukaryota > Metazoa > Arthropoda > Arachnida > Araneae > Cheiracanthiidae > Cheiracanthium > Cheiracanthium punctorium. The sequence goes on along the minus strand of JAWZYV010018847.1, from coordinate 8,269 downwards.
ATCTGATTATTGTCACTTGGCAACAACAACAAGAAAAACCTGTGTCCATTGTGATATCAAGTAGAGTGTGCCGGATCGTTAGATATGCGGATATGGATCTGTGAACGGATAACTTGCTTTTATATCTATAGATATGGATATGAAAATGGAACATGTGTTTCTTACATCCGCAGAAAAAATATTGTAAAAGACTTAAAAAAGATAATTAATATCGTAAGACATATCTTCAATTTACTGATGTGTGTTATACACTGGGATATACGGTATATATATATATATATATATATAATTAATACAGGTTGTAACAAAAGTTTTCTGCCAAATCTCGAGTCAGCTCATACGGTTCCCAGCGATTGACCTTGTATGTAAAGTTTATGCGATGAATACTGTGACTAATGGACATGGCACTAGCGTCTAATGTCTTAGCTAGCTTTCAAGTGGTTAAATACTGATGTTCCACATGTTCTCGCAGGCAGGCCTCATGTACATGAGTAGGCCAGCCCTCTGCTTCTTGAATATCATAGTTCTTGTGTTTGAACTTTCAGTACCAAACCTTCACAGTGTCATATTATACAACAGTAGTACCAAAAGCTGTACACATAATTCAGTGGCATTCTGTAGCTAACTTTTTGCACTAGAACCGGAAGTAAATGAGGGTTCTAATTCAGTATCATAATGGGTTTCAATTTGAATTACCTTGTACTAATGGTAAAGATTTTTTTCTAACAAATTTCACAACATTGTTCTAAAGTAAGTCTTTCAACTGCTGAAAATCATTTGTCAAAATATGAGCAAACAGTCAATGCGAATTGTTCGTGCAGACATTTGCGGCAACGGGAAACTTTCATTACTGTTGGCTATTCTAACATATTTTATTAACCAATGCAGAGTTCTAACTGTCGCAGTGGAAGACTTAAAAATAATGACTAGATTTCTAGAGCAAATATTTTATTAAAGATGATCGAATGCTCCACATACAAAGCACACACTTTGATGATTTTATACATTCTGCAGCAACACAAAAAAATAGTTCGCTCTTTAACATCATGCATAGGCAGCATATATTGGCTTTATAAACAATTCATGAAACATATTTGAAGAAAAATTGAAGTACTAAATTACCTGACTGACGGACTACAAATTATCACCTTACCTCACCCGGCTTTGCCGGTACAACAATGATATTGTCAAACGACAATCCAAACAGAAGAAGCAAGCATGAGCGATGTTCATTTCCCGCCGTACTTATATTCGATATCTAATGCCATAAAATATCTACACAATGCTATCCACACTTCATCAAAATATCTACACCCACAACACACCTTCAATTCCCGCTCACAACCCTACAAATGACGAACCACGACCCGTTATCCACCATCCTTACAAATTCACAACTTATCAACTCACACACCCAACACCAACCCCCATTCTCCCCCCCCATAACCCACAAACACCCTAAACTCCACTCAACCCACACAACCCCCCAAACTCCAACTTCAAATATACTCAATAAATTCTCTCCAAAATTGTTTATACACAACTTACACATCCCCCACCCCACCCCCCCCACACAACAAACCCCCAAATTCCCAATCACCTATCTAACTATTCCACACTACCACCCAAATCTACTTCTATTAATTACCACTGAGCTAGAGAGAGCGTAATATAGATGCGTATCTGAGACCAACTCCCCCTCTATCAAACCATTTAACTCCAACAAAATACACCCATCACCCCGCACAATCAACTATATCTAAAAACTATATGCCCACATCATACCATAAACTACCCTCAATCCAAAAAACACACACCCTCTACGCCCGCCCCCGAACATCACTAAATCACCTATCATCTCACAACACCAAAACCCCACCCCCGATACCATGCAACAACACCAAACAACCAAACAAAACACCCCCACCCCCAATTTACCCCAGTAAACCATCCAAAATTAACATACTTAACTCAACAAACACCATCCAAAACCCACCCCCACCCAAACACACAACCCACCCACACCCACAACAAAACACCAAACCACCCAACACACAACCCCCAAACCACCCCCAAACAACCACAAAACCCCACAACAACCCCACCACAACAAACACCCACTAAACAATACAAACCCACCCAACCCCAACATCCACCACCCCACCCACCAACACCCAACCACCACCACACCCACACCCAACCAAAACCCACAAACTCAACCACCCACAAACCACCCACCCACCACAAAACCCCACCACCCCCAACACCACCAAACCAAACAACACACAAACCACCACACAACCCACCACCCAACACAAACCCCCAACACACCACACAACCCCACACAACACAACCCCACCAACACCACCACCACACACACAACACCCACAAACCAACACCCCACCCAACCACACAACACCACCAACAACCACAACACCAAACCCACAACACACACCAACAAACAACACAACAACACACACCCAAACAAAATACAACCAACACCCCACCACAACCACAAACCCACAACAACACAAACCCCACCACAACACCCCACACCACCAACACCAACCACACAAAACCCCAAACACACAAACAACACCCACAACAACCCACCAACCCCAACCACCACACCAACCCAAAAACACAACCACCCCAACAAACACCACCAACACAACCAACCACACAACCACAAAACACCCACCCAACACAACCCCCAACACCCCACAAACACACAACCCACCAACCCAAACACCCCCAACACACCCACAAACCCCACCCACCACCAACCAAACACACCCCACCACACACAACCAAAACCCCCAACACCACCCCACACCCACAAACCACAAAACCAACACCACAACCACCCAAACACAACCACCACCCAAACACACCACACCCACACACCCCACCCACACCAACACCAACCACACAAACCACCCACACCACCCCAAAACACAAACCCACACCCCACACCACCAACACCCCACACCCCCACAACCCACCCACACAACCCACCCAACCACAAACCCCACCCCCCACCACCCAACAACCACCCAACAAAACACCCCCACCACCACAACACACAACCCCAACCACACCCCCCCACACAACCACCCCAACAAAACCACCACCCAACCACACCACCAACAACCACCCCCACCACCACAACCAACAAACACCCAACCACAACACCACCCCAACACCACAACACCACCCACAAACCAACACAAACACACCACACACCAACCCACACCAAACCACCCCACACCCACCACACAACCCCAAACACACCCCCCACAACCCACAACCCACAACAAACCACCCAACAACACAACCCCACAAACCCCACACACCCACCCACAACCACCACCCACCCCCCAAACCACAAACCACACAACCCACACACCACCACCACACCAACCACCCCAAACCACCCCAACAACACCCAACACCCCACCCACCCCACAACACACCCAACCCAACCACCAAACACCCACCAACCCCCACCACCAACACACCCCCCCAACAACACCCCACACCCCACCAACACCCAAACCCACCACCCCCCCCCCAACACCCACCCCACACAACAACCACCACCCCCCAACCACCCACCAAACACCCCACAACACACCCACCACACACCCAACCCCCACCCCCACCACCCAAACCCACCAACACCACCCCAACCACCCCCACCCACACCCCCCACCCAACCACCCACCCCCCACAACCACCACACCACCCCCCACCCACCCCCAACACACCCACCCCACCCAACACCCCCCCCCCAACACCCCCAACCCCCCCACCCCCACCCCCCACCCCCAACCACACCACCCCCCACAACCCACAACCCACAAACACACCCACCCCCACCCCACACCACACCCCCAACCAACACCCCCACCCCAACCCCCACCCACACCAACCCCACCACAACCCCCCAACCCCCCCACCACACCCCACCCACCCCCACAACACCCACCCCACCACCCACCCCACAACCCCACCCACCCACAAAACACCACAACACCCAACCCCCACAACACCCACACCCCCCCCACCCCCAACACCCCCACCCACCACCCCCCCCCACCCACACCCCACCCCACACCCCCCCCACCCCCAACCCACACCCCCACCCACACAACAACCACAAACCACCCACCCAACACCCCACCCACCCCACCCAACCACACACCCACCCACACCCCCACCAACCCACCCCCAACCCACCCCCACACCAACCCCCACACCCACACCCCCCCCCACCCCACACCCACAACCCCACCCCAACCCCACACCAAACACCCCCCACCCACAACCACCCCACCCCACCCACACCACCCAACAACCCAACCCCCACCCCCCACCACCCAACCCCACAACCCACACCCACCAAACCACCACCCAACACCCACCCCCACCCCACAACCCCCACCCCAACCCCACCACCCCCCCACCCACACCCCCAACCCCCCACCAACACCCCACACCCCACCACCCAACCCCCACCCCCACCAACACCACCACCCCACACACCACCCACACCCACAACCAACCCACCACACCCCCCACCACCAACCCCACCACCCACAACCCCACCCCCCCCCACCCCCCACACCCCACCCAACACCACCAACCCCCCAACCCACACCCACCACCCCCACCACCACAACCCCCACCCACCCAACCACAACCACCCCCCCACCCCACACCCACAACCCACCACCACCCAACCCACCCCCACACCCACACCACCCCACCCCCAACACCCCCCCCCAACACCACCACCCCCCACCCAACCCACCCCACACCCCAACACACCACCCCCCCCACCCCCACACCACCCACACCCCCCCACCCACACCACCCCCCCCCCCAACCACCCCCCCACACCACACCACCCCCCAACCCCCCACCCCACCAACCCACACCCCCCCACCCCACCCCCCACCAACCCACCCAACACCAAACCCAACACCCCCACCCCACACCCACACCCCCCCCACACCACCCACCCCACACCACCAACCCCCACCCACACCACCCCCAACACCAACCCCCAACCCACAACCCACCCACCCCCCCACACACCCACCACCACCAACCCACCCCCACAACCCACCCACCCCACACCACAACCACCAACCCCACCCCCCAACCACACCCCACCACCACCCCCCACCCCACCACAACCCCCCACCACCAACCCCCACCCCACCCCACACCCCCCCACACCCAACACCCCACCAACCACCCCCCCAAACCCACCCCCAACCCCCACCACACCCCCACCCCCACCCACACCAACCACCCAACCCCACAAACCACCACCCACCCAACCCAACACCAACCCCCCACCCACACAACCCAACAACCCCACCCACCCCCCCACACCCCCACCCCACACCCCCACACCACCCCCCACCCCACCCAACACCACAACACCAACCCACACACCCACCCCCCCACCACCCCCACACCACACCACCCCCACACCCACACCAACCACCCCCACACCCCCACCCAAACCACCCCAACACCACCCACCCCCCCAACCACACCCACCCCACACACCACCCCCCACCCCAACACCACCCCCCACAAACCCCACCACACAACCACCCACCCCCCACACCCCACACCCCCCCCCCACCACCCCCACAACCCCCCACCCCACCACCACCCAACACAACACCCACCCACACCCCCCACACACAAACCCCCCCAACCACACCCACCCCACCACACCACCCCCACCAACCACCCAACCCCCCACCCCCCCCCCACCAACCCCACACACCACACCCCAACCAACCCCCAACAACCACCCCAACACCACCACAACCACCCACCCAAACCACCCACCACACCAAACACCCCCAACACCCCCACCCCCACCACACACCACCCACACCCCCCACCACCCACACCAACCCCCCCCACACCCCAACCACCCCACCCACACCAAACCCCCAACCCACACCAACCCCCCCAACCCACCCCCCCCAACCCCCACCACCCACCCACAAACCCACCCACACCCACCACACCACCCCCCCACACCCCACCCCCCCCCACACACCCAACCCCACACACCCACACCACCACACAAACCACCCCCAAACCACCCCCCCCACCCCCACACCAACACCCAAACCCACCCCCCCAACCACACCACACCACAAACCCACCCCCACCCAACCCACCACCCCCACCCACACCACCCCAAACCACCACAACACCAACCACCCCCACACCCACCACACCCCCACACCCACCCAACAACCCCCACCCCACCCACCCACACACCCCCACCCAACCCCCACACCCCACAACCACCCCCACACCCCACCACACCCAACACCCCCCACCCACCCCCACCCCCACCACCACCCCCCCAACACACCACCCCACCCACACCCCCCAAACACCAACACAACCCACCACCCCCAACCCAACACAACCCCACAACCCCAACACCCACCACACACACCACCACCCACCCCCAACCCACACCCACCCCCCAACACCACACCCACCACCCAACACACCACCCCACCACACCCACACCCACACAACAACCCAACCCCACCCCCCAACACACCCCCACCCAACCACCACCCACACCACCCCCAACCACCACACAACCACCCCCCACCCCACAACCCACACCCACCCACCCCCCCCAACACCACCACCACACCCAACCACACCCAACCCACCCCACCAACACACCACACCCCCACCCCACCCACCCACAACCCCCACCCACCACCCCCACCACACCCCCAACACAAACCCCCCACCCCCAACCACCCCACCACCCACCCCCCAACCCCACCACCCCCAACCCCCACACCCCCCCCAAACCCCACCAACCACACCACCACCCCCCAACCACACCAAACCCACCACCCCACCACACCCACACCCCCCAACCCCCCACAAACACCCCACCCCCCCACCCCACACCCCACCACAACCCCCCACCCCCAACCCCCCACAACCCAACACCCCACCAACACACCACCAACACCACAACACCCCCACACCCACCCCCCACCCAAACCCCACCCCAACCCACCACCCCACCACCACCACCCCACACCCAACACACCCACACCCCAACCCACCCCCACCCCACCCACACCCCAAACCACCCCCCACAAACCCCCCACCACACACAACCCCACACCCCCCACCCACCCCACACCCCCACACACCCACCACACACCCCACCAACCCCCCCACCCACCCCACCCACAACCCCAACCCACACCACCCCACCCCCCACCCACCACCCACCCACCAACCACCCACACACCACCCACAACCCCCCCCCACCCACCCAACCCCACCACCCCCAACCCACCCACCCCACCACCCCCACCCCCCACCACAACCCCACCCACCCAACACCCACACCACCCCACACCCCCCCCCCCACCAACCACACCCACCCACCCACCACACCCCCCCCCACCAACACCCCACACCCCACCCCCCCCACCCCCAACCCACCAACCAACACCCACCCACACACCCCACACACCCACACCCACCCCACACCACACCCCCACACCCCACCCACACCCCCACCCACCCCAACCCACCACCCCCACCCAACCACACCCAACCCCACCAACACCCCCACCACAACCACCCACCCCCACCACCCCCACCACAACCAACACCCACCACCAACCACCCACCAAACCACACCCCCCAACCCCCCTCCCCCCCCCCTCCCATCCACTCCCCCCCCCCCCCACTCACCACCACCCACACACACCCCCCCCTACCCTCACCCTCCACCACCCCCACACCCCCCCCCACCTCCCCATCCCCCAACCCCCACCCCCCCCCCACCCCCACACACCCCATCCCCCAACCAAAAAACCCATCAACCCCACCCCCCCCCCCACACACCCATACTCCCACCACCACCCCATCATAACCCCACCAACCACCCCCCCCCCCAACCACCCCCCCCCCACCACCACCCACCCCCCACCACCCACAACCAACCCCACACACCCCCACCTCTCATCACCACTCTCACACTATACAACCCCCACACCAACACACCCCCCCCCCCACTACCAATCACACCTCACACCCCCTCCCCCCTACCCACCCCCCACCACCTCTACCACCACCCACCACTACCCCCCCTACCCCCACTCCCCCCCCCACCACCCACCCACCCCACTCCCCCCCCCAACCCCCCACACCCCCCCCACTCCCACACCACCAA
>JAWZYV010018846.1:0-23771 GCA_038373885.1 Cheiracanthium punctorium | reverse complement strand
AAATGGCAAACCTTGTGCGACTCAACATTTTATTAGTGCCTCCCCCCCCCCTTCACGTTATCTGGAAAACACATTTCAAAAATGGCTGGATGCGAAAATTGTACCAAAATCGTGTCTACACAAAAAGCAAGGTTGAAATTAATAGCACGCTGGTGCTAAAAACACTTGATAACTAAATACATGTTTAGTGCCGGATATTCGTTCGGGCAACCAAAGGAGCTTCGGATATCCGACAAAATCAGTATCCGTTACATCCCTAAAGTTTAAGACGGAATATAAAACTTACCACTGAAAAATGGAAAGTAAACACCCAAAATGAGGAATTTGCACATGTGGGGAAAATGGTCAATTGTGATTTTTATTAACAGATTGGTTATCAAACTGTTCGAAAACATTAATTTAAAAGCATATATAGATCTAAATAATTATAATTATAAATTTAAATTAAGTGAAAAGGGTTGAAAAATCATGTGACCTCAAAACGGTACGTGATTGGTCTGACGTCACTATGCACGATTGTTTCTATGTTTACATTTTTCCAGCGTGAGAATTTGCGTAAAGCGTTGCACTTCATTCTTATAATATCGTTTTAAAATAATTTAATTTGTCTAATTTAGTGCTGTTAAGTTTCCCGTTGTTGTTTATTTATTCCTTTACTTAAAAATTATATTCTATCGTCGCTTTTATTGTTAGTTTTATTTATTTCATTCCTGTTTTGTTTACCATGGCTTTATTACCCGGTTTTGTAAAAGGACAATCCGACAAATTGCCTAAAATCGATTCATTTACAGTGTTTTCCTTTTTGGATAACAATCCCAGTTTTATTGGAGCAGAAATTCGAGGATTTAAAGCTCAGAGGTATGTATACATTTGTTTTAATTTATAGATTGTAGAACGCTGACGTGCGTTGTTCTTTACACTAACCTTAAAATTAGACATTGTCTATGCATATTAAATTAATCACGTAGTCACAGTTTAATAAAGAGCTTTTCTTATTTTTCATTCATATTATGTTTAATTTTGTAGAACTAATTTTGAGTGTAACATTGCAAGCAAGGGCGCCGGTGGGATATTTTGTAGTGGGGTGCACCCAATGTTTTTACTGTCCTAAATTAACAAAAGTTACTGATATTTTCACGTTAATTATATTTTTTCGAACTCCAGCGGGTGCACTTGCACCCCCTTTCTGGCGCCCATGACTGCAAATAATGTCTGTTATAAGATATTGAGCATATTTAATTGTGTATTAAAAACTCTGCCAAAATTACGATTTTTTTTAGTGTTTTGTATTTATATAATGCACTTATATTGTGCATTGTGTATTTTAAACTGTAAAAGAATCAAAACAAATATTGACCAGGCATGACAGTTAAACTTTTACTGATGCTATAAGAAATATATTTACAGACACTCCCTCTAATCTCCAAATCCTTATAATCCACCATGCATTTCAGGTGTAAATGAATAACTTTACATTGGAATATTTCTACATGGACTGAAATACTGATACCAGAATAAGACTATCTCTGTAATGTTATCAGCTACTTTATAACTATTTGTTGAAAATTCAGGAGTATTTAATATTGGTACAACCCATCCCAAAATGATTCTGAAACCGTCATACAGAATAAACCAAAGAAAAAATATTCCTTGTCAAAGGGTTTTTAATTAGCGAGAATTACATTAATTTTATTTCGAAACAGTCTTATTTGTGAACCAGAAATAGCATTTTTAACACAATTTTCAGACTAAAACTTCTGAGAAATGTTAAAATTTAAAACAAACTACTTTTACATCAATGTTTATTTTTTAAAAATCTGGTATTTTACATTTTTTAAATAAACATGGACAGTTTATTGTTCTACGTATATGTATTATTATGCTTGAATTATTTACATTCCAAACTTTCCAAATCAAAATGAAACTACGCTGAGAGTTAGAACACGAATTGTAAACAAACGTACGATGGTGCACTGTGACGTCATATGTATCCGCGTAGGAAAAGCCGCGTTTTTGAGACAAAGTAAATAGTGCGCGTTGGAAAACAAATTATATTAGCTTTTACAGCTTTAAAACTAAAAAAAATATAGGCTTTCGATCATAATTTTTCATTTTCTATATCATTAATGTAAAACTGAAAAGCGTGCAAATTCCTCATTAGGGTATTTAACCCTGATTTTGGGTGTTCACTCGAGGTAGAAGTAAATACCTTACCTACTTGGCATTTACCCAAACCACATCTCTAGTGAGAAATTCTCACCCATTTTTTTCCGTAATGAAAAATCTGTGGGACAAGCTTCTGAGGGGAATAGATTAGACAAACAAGAATCAGATACACAATGAAAGACTAAGGAGCAAGATTAATTTATGAAAACAATACAATCACATTTTTCCTTATAAATATGCAGAACAATTAGTGATTTTATACTATTCTTTAACACTTTTTAAAAAATTACAGAAGTGCATATTCATTACTGAAAGAGTAAACTGTAACTTATCAGATTTTTTGTATTAGATAAAATAAACAATTAATGCAAGAAATTGAACTGTTAATTGAAAAACAAGGAAATAAATTCATTAGTTTTAAAGTACAAATAAATTTTGTAAAAAGTATAAATACAGATACTGCTGCTTTCAAATGCACAGCAGAATTATACGAGCACTCATTAGGTATTTAAAAAAATAGAATAAACATACAATATATTTACAAACTTGATTTGATGAGTTATCATGCACAGACTTAGCATGGGGTGATCATGATTTATATCTTTGTCCGGCACTTTCCTATAGAAAGGAATAACCCTCTCTTGTAGCTTGTTAACTAGTGCAGATGTTCAGTTTAGCCACAACATCTATATTTCAGTAAACTTTCAGCATCTGATCCTATTTTACAAGCCAAAAAAGTACAAATACAGATACTGCTGCTTTCAAATGCACAGCAGAATTGTATGAGCACTCATTAGGCATTTAAAAAATAGAACAAACAAAATTAATTACAAATCAAATTTGATGCATAACCAAGTACATTAAGTTAGAACTATGTAACATATTTTTCAATAAAACCTTTGGAAATGTGTGTTTATAAATGAAATAAATAAACCATTTAATACATAATTAGAAAACGAAGATAATTGCTATAGCATTTGAGGGATAATGTTTATTTATTGCTTTAATGAATAATTAAAAGAATCTTATACTGTATTTGTGAAATAGATAAATATTCATACAATCTTTAAAACATTATAAATGTTCACACTTACAAAGATGAAACTGAAAAAAAAAACAATAATGTTAATAAATTAAAAGCTAAAAGCATTATAAGAATGCTGATATACTCAAAAATATATTAAGTAAACTAGGGTCAGAATCAATTAATGAAGGCACGGATTTACTGTACATGCACATTTATTTGTGATTAACTATTCATTATCACGTTGAAAAACACCAAAAATACAACACTAGTATAGGACTAATACATGCCGACATAACGGATGTACGATGTTTATTTACATTCTCAGATCGTTAGGCTTAGGCGATTTCAACTATTATCGACGAATTAATTATATTTATAGTCATTCAATTTACTTGATATTCATACAAGAGATAAAACTCACTGCACTGTAGTTGAAAAATGGAGTGAAATGTCTTATTTTTGTCTAATATTAAAGATATGAAGCAATTTATAAAACCCTATGGGAAATTAACATGGGAACACAATGTTTTGATGCCCAAAACCCGGCTGTGACGTCACCACTTCGACAGCGTATAGAGCCCATGGTCGCCTTACAAATAGAGCATTTCGACGGGCCGCTCCTCTCTGCGATCGGTCGCCGTCTTGCGTGACAGCTTGGGGTTCTCCTAATGTATTTCAATGGAAAAAACCCGATTTTCAACATTCAAAAAAAGTATTAAATTTAATTTTTTGGATGATTGTAATGGATGGAATTCGTTAATCAGACCTTCGACTTTTGCGTCCCAGGTGGCGTTTAATATTTTAAAAAGCTTAACATATAATATTTTAATGATATTTCAAGCGACTTTTTCAGCTGGTACTGCGTTCGGAAAGACAACATTATGTACGGGAATGAACACAACGTTTGTTTTAAGATTCGGCAGGTTATTCGGATTACTGTTTGTTTACAAATATCATTGTTGTGCATGAAAAATTTTCTTACTTGTGAGATTTATGCAAGAATAAAGTTTTGTTTTTGAATTATAATTCATCGGATATGCTGTATGCCCCAGAAAACATCAAATTCCATTAATATTTATATTAAAGAAGTGTTTATTTAAATTCCTATTACGATATATTCAGATTGTTTTTTTCTTTTATAAAAAATCAAATGTACTGTTTGTTATTATTTATCATAGTGTTCTTTTAAATATGTAAATGCCTGTAAAATAAGACCAGTTATCCCATTAACAACAAAAGTGTAACAAATGCATCGCATAACATATTTGTACATGTAATTAATCTAATACGTATGAATATGAATTAAAAAAATAATCCAATAAATCAACTAAATTAAAGACGTAGCCCAATTAATGTAATCTTTACTTAGTTGCATAATTATTTAAACTGACAGTAAACATGAGTGCAAAATGTAAATTTATAATTCCATTATGTTACATAAAGCTTCTGCCTTTTTATTATAAGATGGAAAACATTTCTGTTTCGCATTGTTAGCTCATAAAACTGTACTAAACAATTCTACAATTACATTTTTGAATTTTGTTTCAAGTTAGAACAGAAATAAAAAGCTGGAAATCTGACCCTGCATTTCTTTTTTCTGGGTGAATTTTTACATATTAGGCAAAACCCAGCAAAGCTCATGAATACTTTGCTCCGAAGCCCAACACTAGTACATTAATTCATAAATTTTCCCCTTTTCAAGCACAAACTGATTTTAGCAGACAAGACAAATCATATTCGCTTCACCTCGACCAGATTTGAGATTCCTGAGACCACCAGAATTTGGGTGTTTTCTGTATAATGTTTATATTTCTTCCTGCTAATTTCCGACAATTTAATTTTATATCACTGTTCTGTGAAATAATTATTATATGGGAAAATCTTTAAATTATTGTTATTTTAATTAAATGTGCTACCAACCCCATATTGCAGGGGTTTGCAGTTCGCTACTGAGTATTAACATAAGAATATTAAGTCTCCGGCACCTTTTTTTTTGCTAAAAATTGCCGCTAGCCCTGGAGCAATTAAATGTTTTCTCATTGAAAAATTTCTTTCATTAATTTCCAAAAAGTTACACTTTTTGCCAAGCATAACCAGCATACAAAATACATTTGCATAACCAGCATACAAAAATATCCCCAATCAGTAAAATGTGCTCCATATTCTGATGAGGTGATGTACAAAATTTGAGAATTATATCCTGAAAAGTGTCAAAGGTATGAAGATAATGAGTACTGACTTAAACCAATTTTCAGTAGCTCTTGAAAGGAAAAAAATCACAATCACATTTTAAGGGTCATACAGATATTATGAAAGAATATTTTACATTCAAATTCAAGTATCCCAGTCACCTTTGTTTATAGATATGTCTTAAGACGTTAAATGATGAAAGGCTGAAATTTTGTACATCACCTCATTTGTGCATGGGGTACATTTTATTTTCTAGGAATTTTTTTGTAAGGTAGTTCTAAGAAATTTTAAAAAGTGTAACTCTGTGAAAATTAACAAGAGGAATTTTCTCTTAACAGTCTTTTTTTTTAACCTTATTTTAAACATTTAATCCATTCACACTGCCTAATTATCTTTAATAGATAAGGAATTAAAGCATGTTATCACTTTCTAGGGGCACTGTACGTGTGTGTGTGTCTATACAATTTATAAACACTAATATTTTTACTTCCTTGTATGACGTACAAAGAAATAATGTGATCGCAAAAAGAATTCGGTATCCAGATTTTGACTACCTCTAAATTTACTGAGTTTTTGATTGACATCTCATTGTACACATGTATGCGTGTTCATATAAATTCACGTACAACCCATTCTGACTGACGGCAAGACCATTTTGATCAGTGTTTCCCTGGCGTCTGTTCGTACGTACGTATTATATAACTCGCCTATCTCAAAAACTGAGTCGTACAGTGTTGAAATTTTAAATTTAGGATTGTTTTAACATCTACATCTATACATTATGCTCTATAGGCAAAAATTCATGAAAGTGTAATTTAGAGATATTAAGTTATTTCAAATGAATCAAAAGTGATATATGTTGTTAAGGATTACAAAATGAATCTTGCCATCAAAAATGGTATCTTTATCATTTACAGTTCTATAGGAGCACTTAGAAAAATTCCAACAAATTACAGCCCATGGCAATTTTAGAAACATTCATTCATTTCAAGCAGAATAACATCTTACCATATGGTTGGATAATGGTCCGGTGACGTTCAGCCACCTCCCTCAAAAACTGCATTAAAAGTCACCAAACTTGGCAACCTTTGGTGTATATATGTATATATTTAATTTGCATATCTCAAAAACTATTAGTCGTAGATTGCTGAGATTTTATACATAAGATTGTTGTAATATCTAGTTGTACACCTAGATTTTTTATTCCAATCTACTGGAGAGTTTATTTACAGGATCACCCAAAAGAATTTTAGTACGTGCATGTATCCTTGCAGTCTGCCAAGATGAGCGATTTTTCGCTTTGATAAATCCAGGTTGCATGAAATCATGATGGTTCCGAATACAATTGGCTACAGTTTGCCCGCACATTTTCCGAAAAAATAATTTGGCACGAATGTCTATCAGGATAATATGCAACTACCAGAATTCCAATACATTAATGTCTATAGACATCTTCAAATAGTGGCGTAGCCAGAAATTTTTCATGGGGGGTTACTATTGTAACTCACATATATGTATACATGTGTGTGGTGAGGGAGTGAAGAATATACATTTTGTATTGCAAAAATTTCAGGGTGTGTGTGTGTGTTGTGATCCCTTATACCCCCCCCCCCCTGTCTTCAATATATTATGTCTGGAGTCGTTCATTGTTTGGTCCATGCACAGAATCTCGCTATTTGTCATCCACCGTGTTGAGTTTTGCCAAAATATCGCTAATTTAACACCAAAAAAAAACTATGCATTTTGCATGACTCTAAAACTTTTAGCCGTAGAATGTTGAAATTTTGTATTTAGAACTATTGTAACATCTAACTGTGCTTTTGATTGCTGTGGACTGAGTAATTTATTTACAGGGTCACCCAAAAGACTTAAAATATATTAAGGGTCTATAGATACCTTCATTTCATTAAAAATCTGTGATGAATAACTGTTACAGCTGTGACTGAAATCTCGCTATCGCAAGCTTATTGACTTTTGTCAAAATATTGCCCAATTAAGTGAAACAAATCTTTAAAATTGAACTCAGCTAAAATTGAACTCAGCTTGGCGGTAAACTTTAGAATTGCAGTATTTTGTCTCTTTCAAATGAAATAAGTTTAGATGAAGTGCCCCGAAAATATTTCTGGTTTAATAGAGGTACAAGGAAGTCATGTGGTGTCCATATCAGATTTATTAGTTCAATGATTTGATTAAAAAAAACAATCATAATAAAAGGAGTAGTATATAGAGTTTTACAGTTATATTCTTCCATGATGTAAAGTAAATAAAAAACTTTGTAAAAAACACACATAAGATGTTATAGGTAAGAGGATACGTACGTTTCAACCAAAAATTGTTTTGGCCTTCAGTCCAAGCCCTTCGTTGCAAACAACACACCTGTGTTGCTTGCAACGAAGGGCTTGGACTGAAGAAGGCCAAAACAATTTTTGGTTGAAACGTACGTATCCTCTTACCTATAACATCTTACGTGTGTTTTTTACAAAGTTTTTTATTTACTTTATTGGTTAACACCAGTATTTTGAGTGTTTTTTCCATTCTTCCATGATGATTGTATGTAAGAGAATTTTTTTTCAACATCGTAAATTACAGTGTTACTTGAAAATATGTTTTCACATAATTTACACAGGAACCAGACTACATGCAAGCGATAGATATTAAAAAATCAGATGTCAGTCAGCCAATTTAAATTACTTTAGAAGTTATTTACAAAAAAATTGAAAGAAAAAAAAGCCTCATATTTGACAATATTTGGCTGCATAAAATGATTTAAGTTCTTGAATATAAACAGCAGATAAGAACCCTAGTAGCAATAACCCATCGGTCGATGAGAGGCGGGCGAGTTAAATCCGAGGAGAAGGAGCAATGGCCGATCACGGCTTTTCATTCAAAAAAGGGGAAATTTCATCGGCAACTGGTACAAAATGTCCGCTCGGGAAGCCATAAAGCCGATCATCGTTTCCCGATGACTCCGATGAAATAACGAAAAGAAACCGATAAACTGTTTAAAATATATTTGTTAATAAAAAATAAACCACTGGTAGCAAAATTTTCAAAAAATGTCCGTTCTGTTTATTATGTTTTCGTTTTTTGTATGCTAAATTTCCGTTTTTCTGAAAAAAAAAAAAAATCAACCTTCCCGAACCCTGAGCGTACTGATAACGAGGTAAGCGCGCTACCCCAAGACCATCGAATCTTGCTATGTGTATGGCAAAGTGTGAACTACCGGTTATTTTAGTCTCAGATTGGGACTTTGGGTGAAATTTTGACGAAGTGTTGTTCAGCTATTATTAATAATAGTCAAATTATTCGATTGGTAAGAAATCAATTTCACTTTTTACCAATGTATGTAAGTAGCAACAACATTCATAATTAATAATTAAAAAACAATATTGCCAATTGTATAAGAATTTTAGTGTGATTTTAACTTTCATATTTCTTGGATAACTTTTAAAAATTAACTATTTCTCTTCTTGCTGTTTACATTAAAGAGGTTTCAAAAGAGTTGCTCATTGTAATGAAGTTTCCATTTTCCTTATAATGCAGCTGACGCTCAGATTTTCTTTTCTTTTTTTTAAACACATTTTTTTATTTATTTAAATATTACAAACGTTTTTTATATAATAAATACTTACATTTTTTTTGTAAATATTTCTTTTCAAATTTAAATTTTCTGGGAGGGGGCAAGGGGGGGTTACCACCCCCTGCCCCCTCCCAACCCCAATACAAGAAATTTGAAGTAAATTATACGTTTAATTCAAGAATTGTTAAAATTTCCCTTAGATTAGAAAAGGCACATTAAACCACTGGGATACCTGCAAGGCCCGATGACTATAGAGCTGCAGTTTCGGATAAGATATTGTTTTTCGGTTTCCCATCGGCGAAACTGCTCGTCTAGATCACTTCTATCCATGAATGAAAATTCATCTATTGTAGAAAAACAAAAGTGCACTTGCCGATGACTGTATTCGACGAGTCGATGAGTTAACGATGAGTCGATGAACGACCGAGCAGAAAACAAGTAGTCATTGCTACTAGGGAACAGTATTCATAGAAAAATTGCTACTGGCGTATTATCCCGGCACTCAAACAAGACAAGCAATTTCTCGCCAAGATAAATGCCGATCACATGAAATTATTAATGGTTTCGAATACAATTGGCAATAGTTTCCAGCACATTTGATGAAAAAATACCTACTTTGTCGGAAATGACCGCCGGGATAATACGT
Organism: Cheiracanthium punctorium; assembly: GCA_038373885.1. NCBI lineage: Eukaryota > Metazoa > Arthropoda > Arachnida > Araneae > Cheiracanthiidae > Cheiracanthium > Cheiracanthium punctorium. The sequence continues at coordinate 14,162 of JAWZYV010018846.1, read as the reverse complement.
AAGTACCAAAAAATCTTCAGAATAATTTCTAATCCTAATATCAGCTCCACGCAGAACAGAGTGGAAATAGTTTTAGGTAAAAGAATAAGGATTTATTTTAACGAAGTACAGCTTAACCATTTAATCTGTCCATGGACACGAGAACAACGACAGTATAATCTTGATTTCACGAAGTCAAAGAAACAACAGAAAGAATTGAGATAAGAAGGTGAAATAAAAGAGGGTGTCAGTTTAATAGAAAAACACATTTATTCAAGATATTTAAGTTCCACTCCATACCTAATTTAGAATACTGCAAAAGAATAAAAAGGCTGGTAGCCAAGTTTAGTGATTTTGAAAAAGTAGATTCTATAGTTTTTTTTTTTTTTTTATCATAAGCAACAATAAGTAATCATACATTACCACATCACATGCCAGTTTCAACATAAGAAACTTCCTGTTTTATTTTTTTATTATTATTATTTAATAAACCAACCACTGGTACAAAACTAGTTCTGTAAACAATGTGTAAATTGACTTTTTAATCAAAATATGTTTTTAAAAAATAATTAACAAACCAATTCTTTCATGTTTTTTATTGATTTATTCTTATGCATTTTATATGCACATTTAATAACAGAATCCACACCAGAAAGTGCTATCCATAGAGAGCATGCACTAAAATTCATGTCAATCTAAGGATAAACCTATTTAGTCATAGTCATAGCTTCAAATTACATTGGCTCCATATATTTGCACATTTAATAACAGAATCCACACCAGAAAGTGCTATCCATAGAGAGCATGCACTAAAATTCATGTCAATCTAAGGATAAACCTATTTAGTCATAGTCATAGCTTCAAATTACATTGGCTCCATATATTGACACATCCATATATTTAAAAATCATGAAAAAATATCACAATCCTAAACTAGAAACAATATCTAATCTTGCAATTAGAGTTTAATTAGTTGCTGACAGCTTTAAAATTTCTTCCATATTTCTAAATAAATAATGTACATTCTTTCGTGCACGGTCGTGGATTGCTGTCTAAACTTAAACGCCTGTTGCTTGAATTCTGAAGTTTGTTTACATTCTTCACAGTGGGGCTGCGTTCGTAATCCGAAAACCCAATGAACCTCCCCAGATTACTAGATTCTATACGGTTAGGTACATTTAGGTAAAGAAATAGCATGCGCAGAACGATGCGCGAAGCTGTCACTCAGCTGACGTCAGAGATACGTCACGTCGAAATACTACTTTCTCCCTCAAATTTACAACCGTATAATCTGAAAATGCTAATAATTCATCTTTTATTTTAAATACAAACAAATAATTATACATTTCAGGACATTAAAAAAAATTAATTAACTAGACTAATAATCAGTCAACTTATACTGTTAACATATTTATAGTAATAACTCACATAACATTATTTGTTGAAAATTCATCATATACATTGTGATGTACTGATGCCAATTTGAAATGAAAATATATTTTCTTTTTTTTAAACATTTGTATCTGCAATATACCCCCCCAAAATTCTGGACCCCCCCCTGATTTATGCATACAATTATTTTGCATTCTTTATTTATAATCAATCACTAAACACTGAAAATATTTTCGCCGGCTTTGATTCTCGCCAAGATCGTTGGCGTGAGTTTTGCTCTTGGCGCTTAACCCAAGGACCAATGAATCGCTGTGTCCACATGTAACATTTACGACCCAAGACTTCACCAAAGATGGGAGCACGGTTGCCAGATTTGGCTAATATTAGCCAATTTGGCTATTTTTGATCACGCTTGGCTAGAATATTTTTAAAGAAAATAGCCAACCTGATTTTGGCTAATTTTTGGCTATTTTTATTGTGATTGCTAGAAACTGATCCAATTTTAACTAATTTTTTTTTTCAGCATATTTGAATCGATAACTTTTTTGAAGAAATTGTCTAACTTTTTCAGCCTTAGCAGGAAGGAAAATTCAGTTACCTCAACTAACTATTTATGCTTTTCACACTTGCGTCGTTCGCGCCGGTTTGACGACGCTCGCGCCAGTTGGGTCTTTCCCTAGCGCCAGTTTTGTTCACACTTGAAACGATTTGTCCAGGGCACGGAGTTACAGATAAGGAGAACAAACGCCATGCTATCAAAATAGCCCAGCTTCAGTTAAGGTTGGGGATGAATTGATGAGGAGATTATCTGCTGCTGCCATCTAGCGGCAATAGTTGCAAACAATAGTTAAGAGAACTTTCCATAAATTAGGAGTCGATCTATCGATTTTATTAATTATTTATATTTCGAAATTGAAGAAATATAGTAACGTTTTTAAAAATAAATAATCAGAGTTATGTATGCATATTTAAATAGATTTTGTGGTAATCCTCAAGGTTTTTGTAGCTATTTAAACGGCATTTTTAAAGTTAATAAATATTTTTTTTCTTTTAGTGCTTCATTACACCTCACCACCAACATTTTTTTTTTGACACTAGGAGAAGTTGATAGTTTTATTTAATTATTTTTATAATTTCACTATACCTGTTATATTACACTCATGTCCATAAATTAAGGATAATGAAGTTCAGGCAAAGAAAGAGAAAGAAGCAAAACAAATTTGACTTATTTGTAAAGTCTATTTATTAAACAAAAAGTAAAGAGCAAAAAAGATGCTATATGTTTGACATAATTAATAAAAATTGCAAGTTTTACTCCCTTGACCAAATTTCAAAAAAGAACCTATTTACAAAAAACAGTATAACATGGTTAGTAGGATGGTTAATACGGAGTATGTCTCCCGGACGATGCAATACAGGCCTGACAACGCCTAGGCATGCTGAGTATCAAATGATCAATCTGATCTTGGGGAGTATTACACCACTCATCAAGCAATGCACTCCGAAGTTCCGGTAGACAGGTGGGAGGGGGTTGACGGGCTGCAATTCGTCGGCCAAGCATATCCCACACATGCTCTATTGGATTCAAGTCCGGTGAGTATGCTGGCCAATGCATACGGGTGATTTCCTCCGATTAAAGGCATTCGTCTACAATGTTTGCACGGTGAGGACGGGCGTTGTCATCCATAAACAGAAATTTAGCACCCATGGCGCCCCGAAACAAACGTACATGTTGTTCCAGAATGACATCCCGATAGATGTGGCCTGTCATCTTTACACTCTGAACATGCAGGTCAGTTCTGGAACCAAGAATAATTCCTCCCCAAACGAGCCATCCTGCATCACCGTAACGGTGTCTTTCAATGGTGTTCTCTTGGTGGTAACGGGTACCTGGCGCTCTCCAGATGAATGTCCGGCGAGAATCAGACTCCAAACTAAACCTGGACTCGTCGGAAAACATCACACAAGACCACTGTTGCGGTGTCCACAATGCATGCTCTCTACACCAGGTTAATCGCAGGCAACAGTGAGTTGCGGTAAGTGGAACACATCTGACAGGCCTACGAGCATATAGACCAATGTACCCTAAGCGTCTGTACACGGTCTGCCTTGAAACTGTCGTACCGGTAGCTGAAGAGAGCTGACGAGACAGGTCTGATGCTGTACTCCGTCTGTTTCTTTTGGCAGTAACTGCCAAATAGCGGTCCTCATTCGGCGTTGTAACTCGGGGGCGACCTGTGCTGTAACGTCTACTCACATTACCATCATCTTGGAATCGTTGCCAAAGCCTGGAGATGACACTCTGGGCGATTCCAAGTTCCTCGGATACTTCCAGCTGGGTACGTCCACATTCCAGTCGTCCGATAATTCTGCCACGTAAAACATCATCCAAATGCCTCCTTTGTGCCATAACTATGCGGTTTTTGCACTGAAAATCTTTCACAGCGCTTGTGAACAATTTTACTTCTTTGCCACCATTCCTTATATACCCCTCTCTTACACTCTGGTCATTGTGACGTACCATCCACGCCATCTGGTGGTTTCCTGTAATTTGCATATTCTTCTTCAAGATGTGTGTAATCATTCCACAGGTGAAATTTTTATTTTAGAGATCAATTTCTGTGTGATTCTGAATTATCCTTAATTTATGGACATGAGTGTATTTAAAGAAGAGGTTATAAAATATGAGAAGTTTTGTTTTCTTATATTTCATGATAATAGCACGAGTAACAAAAATATAATGCTGTTAATTTTTTTGCGGCTTGAGTACTTTGAGAATATTTTTCCTATATTACCTAGTGCCACAAAAAGTTGGTGCTGAGGTGTAAAAAACACTAAAAAATATATATATAAATCTTAAAAATGCAGTTTAAATAGCTACAAAAACCTTGAGGATTACCACAAAAACTATTTAAATATGCATACATAACTTTGATTATTTATTTTTAAAAGCGTTATTATATTTTATCAATTTCGAAATACAAATAAATAATTAATAAAATTGATATATCGCCTCCTAATTTATGGAAAAAGTTTTTTTGACAACTATTGCCGCTAGATGGCAGCAACAGATAATCTCCTAATCAATCCATCTCCTGCCCATCCTCTAGGTCCGTTTTCAGGGAAGGAATCCCATTGCCGTTGTAGGTCCTTTCCAATCTAACCCCCATATGCAAGCTCTTTATAATGATCATTATTTCTAGTGATTATCATTATATTCCATCATGATCATTAAACGGTATGCAAGCTCACAGAACGGCAATCATTTTCTTTAAGGTACCCGGAAAAACTGCTGAATTTATAATGACTGGTTCAGACCACTCATTATCCGAAGTGATCGTCAATATTTGGTTGTTTACAGTGAAGAAGAGGCTTTGTACTTTGGAGATCGTGGTATCATGGATATTTGCAGACATATTTACATTTGTAAGGTAAAGTATTACGTCGTTTTATTTACTTATATGTTGCATCTTTACAATTTGTTTCAGCTTTTTATTTTATGTGTTGCATTATTAGCTCATAAAATATTGTAAATGATGGTGTTTTTTTAGCACTTGGCTAATTGTATGCGTTTTTTTTTTTTTTTTTTTTTTTTAATACACGTGAACAAAATTTGAATGAATGTTAAGATATTTGTGAAAGTGATAGTATTGTAATAAAATTAAATTTAATACGTTCTATCTTTTAAAATGTTTTATTTACCTATTCCAGCCACTAATTTTACCAAATTTGTGTTGGTTAGACTATTATGGTACACATTACATTAAAAAAAAAAAAATGATATATCTACTTTAAGGCCGAACTTCTTCACTTCGACCTCCATTGATCGATGCTAGATTATTTAAATGTATAATTAATGTAAATTCTGTGCCATGATGTATGCATTTGAGAGTTCCAAATATTTAATTTGTATTGAATATGACTATACATTGCTTATTATAACTGCAACTTTTCCTATAATGTGTTTATTTTTTGCTTATTTAGAAAAACTGGATTGTTTTTTCACTTTATGATTTCTTCAATCATAAGGTGATTTTCTGTCATCCTACCTCATAAATAAAATTGTAAACAGTCCAACAGTGTTAGAAATTTTCTCCCACATTTAAAGAAAATTAATACAATTTTACTAATTAGTAGTACTATTATTTACTGATTAATAAAACCATAAATTTTCGAATTAAGCATGTTTGACATTATTAATCAGTAAAGCCAATGCAATCCATCTCTAATTTAGTTAGATTTATCTACGTATTGCTTTTTTCTAAAAAAATGTTTGAATTGTTTTGTTTACATGCTCAATTATCAGTTTATAAAATCAGATTTTATTTTCTTAATGGACAGCAATTTAAAATTCCATGCATTACCCGACTAAGTATTGGCACTGGGGTAGACATTGCTAATGAAGGTCACTTTCATATTGATACAAGCATATGTATTAACATGTATATAGTTTTTGTGCATACTGATCATATGTGTAATCCCAGGCTGGGCAAGGTCAACTCAGCCTTTCATCCATTGAATGGGTCAATAAAATAAGGACTTAGGCTTGCTTGGGGTCAAACACTGTGGGCTTCGTGTCAGGCTGACCACCGGGCCTAGGTATATGGCATCCGTATCACAGAGTCCATGGTCACGAAGGCGCCGTTGAGCAGTGCAGGTCTTGTCCCTGCAGAGGGGCTGTTGTGCCAACGTTTGACTTTATCATATATGTCCGCATATGTATCCTGCATATTCATTTTTTACCATAGACAATAGTGATTTGGGTCCCAGGGTCCCTAACACCCCCCCCACACACACACACACACTTAGTTACGCCACTGCTTGGGTGACATGTCGTGTGGCATAGTATTAAATTTCTGGCTTCTTTTGAATTCTGCATCCAGTGTGTTACTACTATTTTGCACTGTGAATTTATAAATTGTATCCCCTTCTCTGTCTGAAATTATCAGATTAGTTAGCATAAGCTGTATGTCATGCAGATACAAGGTTTATTTATTCACCGTTTATTTCATATCCCCCCTGACTTCCGAAAATTTTTCCTGGTTGCGCTCTTGAAGTGACAATTTGTTTACATTTTTAGTTTCCTTTAATGTTGTAGTCTGTTTTTCTTTTTAGGAATATGATCGATACAGTTCATATTTTTTTATGCCTAATGAGTGCTCGTATAATTTTGCTGTACATTTGAAGCAGCAGCATTGTACTTGTACTTTTTCGGCTTGTAAAATAGGATGAAGTTATCTGCCCAGTTTTATAAGCTGCAAGAGTAACAGAAATCTCTGCAGGTAAGTGCTGAAGATAGGCGGCAATGTGAACCCTTTGTGTGAGTATCATGATTAATTAAAACAAATTTATTAATGTATTTTATGTATTTGTAATTAAAAAAATGAAAACATTCCAACAAGTTTTCATTTCTTAAATGTCTCTTAGAGAAATGCTAAAAACAATGATCACTATTGTCCAATTGCAATGACACACAAGTATAGTCAACAATCGGTGTTCATCCTCAGGGCCTGATTAACACTTTCTGATACTATAGGCCTGCTGTTATTTTGCCCCCCCCACACACACACCTATTCCTATCACATTCCACAAGTATAAATAATAAATATTGTAGTTTTGAGGCACGGGCCTTATGGGCCTATTCGGTAATCAGGTTCTGTTCATCCTAGGTGTTTTTCGAAGGGCGCTGTGCCCTCCCCGCCCTACTTGCACTTTGAAAAAAAAATTGGTGCCATTTAGCCACTCAAAAACAGTGCCCTGCCTGCAGCTCTTCTTGCCCCAATTTCATTCATAGTGCCATCCTCTCCTCTCTGTTTACATTTATTGCGTTGCGGCATCCCTTTCCTTTTTGTTGATAGTCAGCACCTTACAGATTCTTATATTCGTATAGTGCCTCTTTATATTCTGACATGCCCTTGAAAGCTTAAATTGCCCTTTTTTAAGGACTATCATCCTGTCCCTTTTTCATTCTAGGATGATCTCTGCGACAATAAAATGTAAACCTGGCATGAAGACCTATTCATTTTGTCAAACAGAGCAAACCACTGATGTAAGGTCTGTGGAGCAAACTACCTCATCCCTCCTCTCTATAGAACCAACCTACTATTCATTAAAACAGATATACAATACTGTTCATAGCCAGATTGAAACACACTTGTATTTTTGTTGAAGTAATGGAACAGCTTAATATTGCCCACCCGCCATTTTTGGTGCCATTTGTTTTTCGCCAAACTGGTGCCAGTGCCAAGTACCGTGTTTTGTTAAAGGTTTACCTTTCAAACTCTTGAGTTCCAGAATAGGGGCTATCTTTTTTCTAGACACAAAAACATATCACACTTTTATCCACAGTTACTATGATATTATTATCCAAGAGCATGTAAAAGTATATGGATGTCATTTATCATAGCTTCCTTTTTTTTTTTTTTTTTACATTTTGCCAATTTTAAATTATCACTTTTGTTCCCCCTACAGGAACCTTTTTATAAACTTGCCTAATAACTTGAAAGGTTGATAGAATCACTTTCTAAAATAACAACATATTTAAACATAATTCCATATGAACTCATACATAAAATATCTATTTGTAACTCTTGGCTTTCCCAAGCTCTTTCACTAATTTGAAAAATCAACACTTATACTCTTTATGTTCCTTTAAAATGCACTTACTTTAACCTTCACAACACTAACTCGTTTTCAATAAACCATAGTACATGTTTGACATGGCTGATCCGCACTTCAGATGCTACTCCCTTCAATTTTGAAAACATAAATGATTTAATTCCCGAAAAAACAGCACTGTAATCAACGCTCTCTCATTAGCCAATTATAACTCTCTTAGTTGGACCTGGAGGCATAAACGTAAACTCATAATACAATTTGGGTTGCTACATTTGACAATTTATCACCAGGCTTGGCAACGTCTTTTGGCGAGACATTTGGGTGGGTGATACTAAAGGCTCGCCGAAGTGATGAAAAATAAATGAAAATCTCTGAGTTTGAACTCATTGCTCATAGGCTCGGGTTTAATGGAAAAGCAGTTCTTGGAAGGGAGTAAATCCGATCCCCCCATCTGGCTACATCCTAATGGACCCCACTGAAAAAAAATTCTGACTGCATTGCTGAAACTAAAAACTTACACATTTTTCTGAGATGCTATAATTCAGGGGCAACAGTTTGGTTGTGAGTGTGAAAAATATTGGTGTATTAAATACGTTATTTTTTACTTTCGGCAAAAAATTTGCAGTCTGTATTATCCAGGAGAAATAAATTTTGATTGAATTAAAAATATATTGTTCATTATTACTTGCAAAGAATGCATTTAAGATTTTTGTCCAGTATGGCAAAATGCTTAGAATGGGTCCTGATAATATTCACTCTTGCTTATCGACAGTAAAATATTTCGATATATATATATACATATATATTTGTACTTATGCTCACTTTTACAAAATCTGATATTCTTGATAATATTTCACTTACTGAAGACCGTTGTATTAAAATGAATTTTTGTCTAAAATTTAAAATGGTTGTATAAAAACAAATATAATTTATACTGTACATTTCAAACAAAATACAGTCAACTCTCTTTATAACGAAACACGATATAACGAAGAAGGATTTCTTATTTAGTTGGTCTAATGTTAAAATATAGGAGATTTAAAACCTTATAGCGAAATCATTATAACGAATTTTACTTTATAGTGAAATAAAATTAGTTTGAAATTGAGTTTAGTCGACTTTTTAATTTGGCAAAAAATAAAATGGTTGATGTGCAATTTTGGGGGGAGATGATTATAACGCTTGCTGCAATTTATCGTCTGCTCCTTGGATTATGAATACACCTCAGAATAAGTTTTTGAAATTTTCATTCCGTTGGAATTGTGCATTTTTCTGCGCAGCTTTTCTCCATCTATTTTTAATGTAATACATCCAGAAAAAGAATGTTAGAAATATCAATTTTAATTTTGTTTAATCACCTCATGAATAATGACATACTTACCTATTTTGGTTTTTATTTCATTAAGTTGGAAAGACCCACAGATTATAATACGCTTTTAATATATAGCACTTTAGTGCGTATTTAAAATCTGAAAGTGTTTCAGATTTTTTTTTTTTTTTTTTCCCGTTTTTTGATAAAGACCAACATATCCAGAAGCTCTTCAGAATTAGTATACGATGAAAATAATTTGTTCCTGTTTGTAGGTTTTTATCATTGAACCATATTATTTGTGTAACCAGGGGCGGCCCAACATAGTAAGCATCGCATCTGGGCGCTGGCTTCGAAGGGGCGTCATTTACAACTCAAAAACTAAGTAGAACGTAAAAGGGGGACATCATTTTTATATTAGCAGGGGGCGACACTTACCATAGGGCTGCTCCTATTTGTAACCATCTTAATTTTAAATTCCATTCAGAATCACAGATTTCAGGGCCAAGGAAGACGGTGAGGAACATGAAATCGTTGATTCGTCATCTTGGTTCTCTTCGAACAAGATTTATTACGATGACGAGCCAACTGGTTGCCGGAGGCGGCTAGTAACTTGTATAAAACTAAAAGATATTGCTTACCTTTTGCGATTACCTCGAACATTGTACACTTTGGCAAGTTATCTCCACTTAGTGAGGTAGCACACTTCACTGGCAATTAGAGATTTGTTTTTAGAGTATCCAACAGATTTATTTGAGAAGGCAGAGATATGAATATTTCTGTCATTCCCAAAAAATCAGTTAGCATATTACTCTTAAAACTATATGGCTGAAATCCATAAAAGCACAGACTCAATCCTGTAATTTAGTAATTATTTTCATTCGAAGTATTTAAAAATTTATTTTTGATAAAGCAACATGAACAGGAGCAAATAAATAGATAAACTATATATTATAATATATTTGTATCTAACCAGTCATGAGATGTGGAAAAAAGAGTTCACACACATACACACGCAAAAAAAAAAAAAAAAAAAAAAAAAAAAAAAAAAAAATGCACTACTACACTAGGGATTTATTTTATTTTTTTTAATCTGAAAAGGAGTTCATAAGAAGAATCTTGGGAATCTGTTTCAACAAAATATTATACTAGTAGTCGACTACATAAGAGGTGCTTATCAATATTTTTAAATTATAGAAGGTGTTTACAAAAAATATAAAATCTTGAGATCCATTGTTAAAACATATCCAGTAAATTCTTAAAATCAGGGATTGTACATACATGTATTACATGTAAGAAATACATATATGTTAAAACATGTAATTCAATGAACTATTCAGCATTCTTGTATACAGGGCGATTCATAATTAGAGGGACGAGGTAGGTTATAACAAGACGGTCCAGAATCACACAGCGATGAGAGGTCGGAAACATCGTCTTCTTGAACCTATTAATATCCCTTTGGAAGATATGTTGAAGTAACAGTTAAATTTCCGGCCAGGTTTTTTCAAAAACTATTGCATCTTTCACAAATTGCACTTGATAAAAAATTTTAATTCAGATTTTTTAAATTATTACATTGATGAAATAGTCAGTGGAGAGCCAATTCTTTATAAAACTTGGCTAAGAAATTAGATTCCCCACAATTCAACACTTCTTCTAACGTGATTATTAACAGATACATGAAGAAGACATTTCTGATGCCGCATTGCTATGTGATTCTGAGCTATCTTGGTGTACATTCTACCCTTCCTAAATGTTTGTCCCTCTAATTTTGAATCACCCTGTATACCACCTGTGAAAAAATAGGACTATATTCCGTATACGGTGCCTTGTTTACATATCAATGGTTTGTTTACAAATCATTGGCGAACAATCTGACGCGAGAGTGAGCGATGCACCGCCAACTGCCGGTGGTAGTTGTGACTGGCAACCATAAAGAATACGTGTTTCGTCAGGTTTGGGAATTTGAAATTGTTTGCGTTATTGATGGAAGGGAATGAAATGTGTTATGTTAATATAAGAAAAGAATTTGTGGGTGTTTGTTAGAAATATAGTACGTTATAAGCCGGTGGGTGTTGGGGACATTTCTGAGCGGTTATTTAAAAAAAAAAAAAAAATAGAGGTAAGTGCTCTTTTTTAACGAATCTTTGCAATGTTTAAGGTTTTTAATGTGAATTTTAAATTGATATTTGAAGTGTTTATGTTTTCGTAAGTGCTATTTACGTGCTATTCTAATCATACTGACTTTATAAGAGGTGTACAACTAGGTTGTTTAATCCACCGATGTTTTTTTGAGTTGAAAACGGGCCAGTGTTTGCCCAGTTTACATTAGCTGTACAACTAGGTTGCTTAGTTCACTGTTGTTTTTTTTTTTAGTTAAAAACGGTCCACTGGTTGCATAGTTTACATAGCTGTACAACTAGGTTGCTGAATCCGCTGAGGTTTTTTTAGTTAAAAACGGTCCACTGGTTGCATAGTTTACATAGCTGTACAACTAGGTTGCTGAATCCACTGAGGTTTTTTTAGTAAAAAACGGTCCACTGGTTGCATAGTTTACATAGCTGTACAGCTAGGTTGCTGAATCCACTGAGGTTTTTTTAGTTAAAAACGGTCCACTGGTTGCATAGTTTACATAGCTGTACAGCTAGGTTGCTGAATCCACTGAGGTTTTTTTAGTTAAAAACGGACCACTGGTTGCCTAGTTTAGATAGCTGTACAACTAGGTTGCTGAATCCACTGAGGTTTTTTTAGTTAAAAACAGACCACTGGTTGCCTAGTTTAGATAGCTGTACAACTAGGTTGCTGAATCCACTGGGGTTTTTTTAGTTAAAAACGGACCACTGGTTGCCTAGAATGACTAGTAAACATGGCGACAGTCGCTGGAGCTTGGCGACCGCCAAGCTCCAGCGACTGTCGCCATGTTTACATGGGGTGGGCACCGGCTTGTATGATTTTACCAAAAAATAGTGCCATAACACAAATGTTGTTCCTACGTTACTACTATCAATGAATCAAAAAAAAAAAAAAAAAAATGTAAATTATCTTAAGTTAGGAGACTTAAATTTCCAAATTATGTGGCTCTTGGTGTGTGCAATAGGATACAAATTTCTAAAGAAGTTAAGACCTATTGAACTGTTTTTGTGAGCAGTTAAATTTTTTACAAAACCAGCTTCTTGGAGTTTGCCTAATATTGTTGCAAGGATGTTGAGAAAGATATTCTTGCAAGTTATGCTAACTAAACAAGAAAAGTTATATCTTAAATAATAAAATTAACAAATTAGCACATCTAGAAGACACGAAAAACTTAAATAATAAAGTTTTTTTTTAAATGCTTGAATATTATTATATAGATAGAAATAAATAATCAGGTAGTTTAATAAATTATCTAACATTTTGTTTAGTATGTTAATTAAACAAGATAATTTATAATATTTTAACTAACTTTAATAAATGTAGCACACAAAGTAAAACATGCTAACTTAAAATAAATCGTAAAGTTAGGTCAATAGTAAGATATACACAAAATATAAACACCTTATATCAACTGATGAAAATTATCCATTTATCAACTGATGAAAATTGAGCACTTTTACATGTACTAATTAAGTACAACATGTTATAGTAGTATATTTTTAAACACTAACATAGTAAATGTGGGATATCTTAATTAAAAGCACATTACAAGAAATCGTGTGGTTTAAAAAAAAAAAAAAAAAAAAGAAAAGAAAATGCTATTGTGTGTGTGTGTGCAATGCACTCTGCATAACTGTGTATTATTCAGGAGTGTTAGAAAGAATATGAGCTGCAGTTCATGCATTTCAAAAGAGTATAATTAACATAAAGACGAAAAGAAACTATAAAACTTTAATCATACTCACCATAAAACTTTAACATTCCAACTCTAAGGAAAGCAAATACAAATCGCAAATTTAATTTGCGAGTTTAATCTGTATACCTTTGTACATAAAAATTATCTTTACAAAACTGACTATTGAATTTATATCGTTATTGAAATGTTTTAAAAGACTTTTGCAAGTTCTTTTATTTCTATTCGATCTATTATATTGCATAGCAAGGCTTAAAAATCCACTTTCAGCCATCATGAGCTCACCGTTAAAATCAAAACAAACTCGCTAGCTGCTAGCAGACAGGGTACAGCAGGGCAAATTCTGCATTACGTCATATTAATAAACCCCACTGCTAGAAGACCTCTGATTGGTCTACATTCGATATAATCGATATCGCCTCTAAAAGTTGTTTTGGAGAAAATGATCGGGGTATGTTCTGACGTCAGAGATAATGATCATCATTTTCTTTGAGTTTGCATACGAGATAGTGATACGATCATTATTTTTTAGAAAATGATTGTATCATTATCACTTCATTAGTTGAGTTGCCTGCATAAGGGGGATACTTTCGGCTATCATTAGCCTGCCCCCGCCGTTTAAATCAAAACAAACTCACAAGCACACAAGAGCAGACGATGGATAGATTACGTGATGCAGGCAGTCTGAGAGGCTGTGACGTCACGTGAAAGATAGAGCAACAGAGCAAATCTGATTGGTTGCCGAGCGCTTCATTTTTAAAAACACCGGTTTTTACATTAATTATATCGTTGTAGTGATATTAAAGCCCCGAATCTTTTAGTACTATGTATTTGTTAAAGCCGTATATTTATTACATAAAAAGTTATTTTTATCGTTAACCATATTGGGGACAACTTATGTTCTGTTACGTCGGGTGTCACTAGCCAATTGAAATGTTTGCTCCCAACTCCTGTTTTTAGGTGCTTTGTGAAAACACTCCCTTATGATTCATTCAAGCTGAATGTCGACTCTTCTTTTCGAACTTCGGAACATCG
>JAWZYV010018845.1:0-38394 GCA_038373885.1 Cheiracanthium punctorium | reverse complement strand
CAAAATTTAGACTCTATTGGACTTTAAACGATTTGCGTGCAGAGGCCGTAATGTATAAGCTTAGTTTTGGGTACTTTGTGAACAAATTATTACCTCTACACTCACCAAACTCTGTAAAGGTCATGTTACAGTGACCTATAATATACATACCCGATTTTCTCTTACGCCAATTCACCGTTGAGACGCTAGCGCACATTCAAGAATTTCTGTTCATATGCCGTAATGTAAAACAATACTTTTTGTAGCCAGGTAGAAAACCTATAGGTTCTATTCAAACCATAATTAATATCGGTCGTGCGACTGTGACCTAATATATATAAACATATACCAAATTTGAGCTCTATTGGAGTAATTCCTTCTAAACTTCCTTAGTGACTGTGATTTGTCTATAAATGTTCATAAGCATTCATTCTGGATTAATTTATTATGCTTAATTTACATATATACATTTAAAACAGAGGTTTTAGAAGTTTACCCATGCTATTCAGGCGAACATGCCTGTCTGCCATTGCATCAGTTTCTTATCTCTAGTGAAACATACTGAAGTAAAACATACTCACACAGTGGCGATGCAATCGCGCAGAAATTTTCTCTTCCAGGAGGAAAGTCACAAGATTCTACATCTTCCCCCCGATGAAATTAAGTTTCATCTAAATACTAAATAAAAAAGTTAAAATACAAATAATGAAAATAATGATTACACAAATTAAACTCAAATATATATAAAACACAATTAAAGTTCGCAGTTCAATCAGTCTCTTAGCTCTAATGGAAACAGCAACTGTACAGGTCTTTTAATTGTTCCTAATTTGATTTTTACGCCGCATGCTCTTACCTTTCCGTCTCTACCTGGAAACACTTCAAGGATTCTACCCATGCTCCACATGTTTCTGGGTAGCTTAGTGTCTCCGAAAAGTACCACATCACCTTCTTTGAAGTCTCGTGATGATGCAGCAGAAGGTGCACAATTGGCCGATTTTAAGTTCATTAAGTATTCTTTTCTCCATCTTCCCAGTAATGATCCAACAGTCTTTGTCGGTAGTTATAACGTTTAGTTCATGTCTTTCTGGTTGTCATGAAGTTTTCATTCAGTTTTACTGATGGTAATGACGTTATTCGTCATTACCACCGATGTAAAAAAATAAGCTGGCGTCAATGGTGATGGTTCTGCAGGATCTTCATATAAATATGTGATTGGTCGGGAATTAATTATAGATTCTATCTCTGTTAATATGGTTTCTAGTTCTGCGACAGATAGGGACGATTTTCCGATAACTTTGCGTAGGATTGTTTTGACTGATCTTACTAATCTCTCCCAGAACCCGCCCCACCAGGGAGCTCTTTCCACAATAAATTTCCAATTTATACCTGTTTTTCCGAAAAAATCGCTTACTTCCGATGAATTGATGTTACTCCATATCTCTTTTAAATCAAGGTTTGATCTCTTAAAGTCTTCGCGTTATCGGAGTAGATAGTTGAACACAATCCACGTCTGGCGATGAATCTTCGTAAAGCTAATAAGAATGTTTCGGTGGTCAAATTAGGTACTAATTCTAAGTGAATTGCACGTGTGACTGTAATATATAATGCTTCCTGTTATCATCTCTTGTTAAGAGGGGACCAGCGAAATCGATTCCTGTGATCTCGAATGGAAAGGATTTCTGGATCCTGTCCGGTGCAATCACTTGTGTACCAGAACGTATTCTAAATCGTTTGCAAGTTAAGCATTTGTTCAAGATAGATTTAACTACTTGTCTTCCTCTAAGGATCCAAAATTTACTTCTTGCTTCCGCCAAAGCATCAGCTACTCCCGAATGATAGACCTTTAAATGGGCGTTCATTACTAGTAATTCGGTGTATTTTGACTTGCTGGGAATTATCCATGGATGTTTTTCGTGTAATTCCAGATCGGAGTTTTGCAGTCTTCCGCCTAAGCTTATAATTTCATTCGAATCTAAAATTGGATTTAAATTGTATAGACATGATGACTTGTCAACTGAATTTCCTTCTTTCAATGAGTTAATCTCACTTTTAAAATGTATTGACTGAGTGTGTTTTACCCAATAAATTTCAGCGATACGCAGTTCATCTGCAGTTAATGGACCGGATTTTTTGGTATCATTTCTCGCATTGTAAACAAATCTGTTGATCCAAGCAGTGATTCGATACATCTTTGACAGTTTACTGTAGTTTTCAATATTTAGGATTGGTTCATTATTAGGGATGGTGTTGCAGACTAACTGATGGCAGGTTTCTATTTTGACCGTTTTCTTTTCTGCTAGCACTTCTTCTGATGTTACTTTATCTGCTATGCTCGATGGCCAAAGTTCTTCCGATAATGTCAACCAGTCTGGTCCTCTGAACCACCTGTTACTGAAAAAACACTCAAAATACTGGTTTTAAACGATAAAGTAATTAAAAAACTTTGTAAAAAACACACATAAGAAGTAAAAGGAAAAAGGATACGCGTTTCGTTCAAAAATTGTTTTGAACTTCTTCAGTCCAAGCTCTTCGACGTAAAGAACACAGAGAACTGAAAGGAGAAAAAAAACAAGCAAGATGTTGCCACAAGGGGCAAAGAAAAGTCGAACAAAACCACGGAGAGGGGAGAAAAAATTAAAAAGGGGGATAGAAAGGAAAGGAAAGAAGCACAAAAAATACAGAAATAAAAAAGGAATAAAGAAAAATAATAAAAAAGGGAACACACAAGTACAAACACACACACAAAAAAGAGAAAACAGAACAAACAAACAAAAAACAAATAGCACACTTTTTTTTTTTTTTTTTTTTTTTTTTTTTTTATAATAAAAACCACGAACAGGACAGCACAATAAATATATATTATTATTATTATTATTATTATTATTATTATTTTTTTTATTTATTTATTTATTTTTTTTTATTTATTTATTTATTTTTTAAATAAAAACGAAAAAGAAAGACAGTAACACACGTACATACACAATAAAGAAACAGGGGGGGGAAAGGGGGGGGTTAGACGAAGAAAGTGAAAAGAACCTTACAACAGCAACTTCCAAGCAGAATGAACGAAAGGAACGGAAGAACCATCGTTCACAAGACGATCTAAGTGCTGGGTAATGGAAAAACCTTCCAAAAAATCCAGATGGGACAAAGACTGAGGAGTGCACAAAATCTTAGCCTTAGAAAACTGAAATCGATGATTGGAATTCCAACAATGTGAGGCAATAGAAGATTTGGAAAGATCGTGCTTAGAGACATATCTCTCATGCTCTTTGAGCCTAAATTTGAGAGCTCTTCTGGTCTGACCAATATAGCCCAAATCACAAGATTCACAAGGAATATAATAAACACCCCAACGGTTCTCAGTAGGAATAGGATCTTTAAGGGAAGAAAATTTAAGTTTATTAACAGGTTTAAAAATGACTTTGAAACCGAAATTTTTGAGAAGTTTAGAAATTTTGTAGCATAAAGGTGAAAAGAAAGGTAGTACAATTAATTCGTTGTGAAAATTAATAGTATTAGTAGAAGTATTAGGCTTATTAAATTTAGAAACAGCTTTATCAATAATAGAGGGGCTAAAACCACGAGAAACAGCTAAGGATTTTAAGTAACTAATTTCATTATTAAGAGAAGAAGAATCAGAGCAAATTTTGATAGCACGAAACACATAAGTGTAAAAAGCAGAAAGTTTTTGCTGGTAAGGATGATTAGATAGTGCATGAGGAGGTAAAGATATAGAAAAGGGCTTGCGGAAAACAGAAGTAGAGAAACCGTCAGGATTCCTAGAAACAAGAACATCCAAAAAAGGTAAAGAATTGTTGCACTCCTCTTCTAGAGTAAATTGGATACACGGATCAACAGAATTAACGATCAAAAGTAAATTAGAAATATCACAATTGGAATCCACTAGAACGAAAGTATCGTCAACATATCTGACCCAGCACGGAAAATTAAAGACCTTGAAGAGTTTCTCTTCAAAATAATGCATATAAATATCACATAAGAGAGGTGAGAGAGAATTACCCATAGCAAGACCCTCGGTTTGTTTATAGAAAGAGCCATTAAAAATGAAAGCAGTTTGTTTAATACAAACGCTTACTAAAGCTATAAACTCTTTAATCTCAATAGAAGAATAATGAAACTCGCGTAAACGCTTTTCCAAACAGTCAATCGCACCTTGGATAGGAACATTAGTGAATAAAGATTTAACATCAAGAGAAAGCATTTTACAATTAGTAGGAGAAAGAAGTTTAACTTTGTTAACGAAATCATGAGAGAAAAAAATAAAAAAAATAATAATAATAATAATAATATATATTTATTGTGCTGTCCTGTTCGTGGTTTTTATTTATAAAAAAAAAAAAAAAAAAAAAAGTGTGCTATTTGTTTTTTGTTTGTTTGTTCTGTTTTCTCTTTTTTGTGTGTGTGTTTGTACTTGTGTGTTCCCTTTTTTATTATTTTTATTTATTCCTTTTTTATTTCTGTATTTTTTGTGCTTCTTTCCTTTCCTTTCTATCCCCCTTTTTAATTTTTTCTCCCCTCTCCGTGGTTTTGTTCGACTTTTCTTTGCCCCTTGTGGCAACATCTTGCTTGTTTTTTTTCTCCTTTCAGTTCCCTGTGTTCTTTACGTCGAAGAGCTTGGACTGAAGAAGTTCAAAACAATTTTTGAACGAAACGCGTATTCTTTTTCCTTTTACTTCTTATGTGTGTTTTTTACAAAGTTTTTTAATTACTTCACCTGTTACTGTTCTTCAATCTTTGAACTGATTCACCTCTTGTGAGCAAATCTGCTGGGTTTTCTTTTCCTTTACAGTAGTTCCAGTTCTGTGGATCAGAATTCGTTTTTATTTCGATGACCCTGTTAGCTACAAATGGTTTCCATTCTCTCGAAGTGCCTTTAATCCAGTGCAGAACTATTGACGAATCCGTGTAAAGATAGATGCTGCATTTCTCAATTTTGAAAATATCTTCAAAGTATTTGGCAATTCTTGCTGCAATTACTGCTCCTAGGAGTTCCAACCTGGGTACGGTCAGTCGTTTCAATGGGGCGACTCGCGCCTTTGACATTACAAAAGTAGTATTAAATGCCTTCGCACCCCTTTGCCTAAAGTACGCGATTGCGCCGTAAGCCCTGGGACTGGCGTCTGAGAACACGTGAAGTTGTAGTGCATCCGTGTTCATTTGAACTTCGTCTGTAAAGTATCTTCTCTCGACAGAAAGATCTTTAATATCTTCAATTTCGGAGTACCAGCTGACCCACTTTTCTTGCAATTCTTGAGGAAGTTTCTCATCCCATCTTGTTCCTCTTTCCCACATATCTTGAAGGAGACATTTTACTCTGATTGTATATGGCGATAAAATTCCCAATGGGTCGAAGATTTTAGCTACTGTTTGTAAAATGAACCGTTTTGTGTTTTTAGCATTCTTAATTGAGTCTAAGAGGGGATTAATCTCTAATTGTAAAACATCTAATTTGTCATCCCACTTTATTCCTAACACCTTAGATGGCTCTTCATTATCTTCTATCTCCATGTTATTTTCAGACCAGAGTTTGCTCAAATCTTTGGAATTCGTTCTCCATTTTCTTAATTTCATTCCTGCATCCATTAATAGTTTATCTGCCTTCACTGACAAATTGTACGCTTCACTGGCATCTTTACCTCCAAAGAATAAATCATCAACGTATAAATTTTTGTCTAACATTTCAACTATCGTTGGTAATTCTGTTTTGTATCTTTGTATGTGGTGTTTAATCGTTGCAGCTAAGAGGAAAGGGCTTGAAGTAACGCCAAACGGAACCCTCCTGAATCGGAAAATTTTAATGTTGTTTGTGTCAAATAAATCTCTATCTGTCCAGAGAAAACGAAGATAATCTCTATCAGAAGGCGCAACTGCAATCTGCAAAAATGCCTTCTCAATGTCCGATGAAAATGCAATTTTATGTTCTCGAAACTTTAAAATTAAAGTCAATAAATTAGGGTTTAAATTCGGTCCTTGATGTAAATATTCATTTAGGGATTTTTGTTTATTTTCTTTGGAAGATGCATCGTATACAATTCTAACTTTGCTTGTGGTTTTATTTTTTCTAACAACTGCAGAGTGGGGCATATAGTAACAGTTTTCCAATTTTATTTCAGCATCCTGACATTCCTCAATAATCCCTTCCCTAAGTTGTTCTGAAATAACATTCTTATAATTTTCATGCAGCCAAGGATCTTCTTTTAATCTGTATATTAGTTTATTAAATCGACGTTTTGCAAGGTCAAAATTATTATGAGGTACTTGTGCCTCATCCTTCCACGGTAATTTTACCTCGTATCTTCCCTTCTCATATTTTATATTTTCTTCAAAGTTTTTTAAGACTTCGTTAGACGCGCAGAAATTTTCCTTTTCATTTATGCCTAAAGAATCCAACTCAAAGAACTTTCGGAGTTCATTACATATTTCACTTGATTCTGCTTCGCAACGCATAAACAGAGAATTAACACACTGCTCTGAGGTGTTTATATCTTTCTCAGCCTGTCCCATGACTGTATATCCAAATACCGTTTCGAGTAGAAGCAGATTGTTTATATTTTGAAGATTTCCACATGCCACTCGGGCGAAATTATCTATGCCTATTAGAATTCCGATCTGACCTTGACCGCGCCTTTCGTAAGCCAGGGGGTAATTTTTCTCTCTCATCAGCTCTCGTATTTTTTCATTTGGAATTGTCACTGGCGCCGATGAAATAATTTCTGTCTGAAGTGCCTCAATTTCGATCTCCGCTGAACTCGTGAGATTTCGCAGTAGCAATTTAACAACTTTGTAGGATTTTTTAATTGGTTTAGAAGAACCAAATGGATAAACACTCAAATTTTCTTCACGAATTATAGGGAGTTTTAGCTCTTTAACTATATTTTCCGAAACGAAGCTTCTTTGAGACCCAGTATCCAACAAAATACGCGCTATTTTCGATTTAGAATTATAATGAATTAATACGTCACAAGTTAATAACAACATATCACTTTCTACTTTCGGTTCGTGTTGATTGTGAAACATGGTAGTTATTGTAGTTTCGTTGTCGGATTTAGATTCTAATGTGTCACAGATGGACTTGTGGTGTTTTTTGTTACATTTGGGACATAGATTAGCTCTGGAGCGACAGGACTTCGCGATATGTGACCTTTTTAAGCAGAAATAGCATAAACCTTTACGTTTTAGAATGTTTTTCCTTTCGGATATCTTAAATTTAGTACAATCATTAGTTGTGTGTGTTTCGTTTTCACAATATACACAGGTTTCTCTGGATATCGCGTTCAGTGCAGCTGTAGGGGTTTGAAAGGGTTTAGGTTTATATTTATGATAGTTATATGAGTTTTCTCTGTTTTTATAGTTGGATATTTTATTGTCGGTATTTTCTCTTAGATTAATTTCGGAATTGTTCAGTTTTGTCAGATTTTCCGTTCTTTCTCTATTTTCTATTTCCCTTTTAAGGAATGTCATCAAATCCGTTATTTTCTCACTTTCGTTTCGTTTTTCCCAAGGCCGTAGCCAAGGGGGGGTTTTGGGGGTTCAAACACGCCCCCCCCCGAAATTTTCAGTCACATAACTTACTGTTCGTAGAAAAAAAAATTATCCCTTGTATCGCCAATTACGATTATTGCACTTCAGTTCATTCAAACCGCATGTAATTTTTTACTTGTGTTTCTCTGAGGATCGCAAAGTGATAAATTTCACTTAAATATGCTACTCTTTTCTCTGTACGTTATATGCATACCTGTGTTCTGAGTATGGCCAAAAGGAAATGCAATTTCCGTGGCACTTGCAAGCAGAATTTCTCATTCTCATCAAATAATTCTTTAAATAAACAGTGTTTAATGTATCATAGTAGTAGGAATTTGTGAAGGTGGTAGCAAAAATGTGCCCTAAGTACACTATCTACGGCTGCTTTATTTACACAATTTTACACAGTATTTACATTTCCCATAATTAGAATGCAGTATGATCGGAGCAAAAGCTCACATTCGTCTCAATGCTTCTCCACATTGGTTCTCTCTCTTCTTCTTTCACCCCCCCCCCCTTACACGTAGAGAGAGACAAAAAGAAATATCGTAAATAAAAAAATTTCTCTTTCCACAAAAAATAGTGAGTCATCTCTCGATTCCATCGGAGATCGAAACACGAAACAGTTTCACAGTATCGTGTTTATGACCTCTATAAATAAAAAAGTCAGAGTGATAAGTTTGTGATTTTTGGAGTTTGGGACATGTAAGCTCCAGTCTCGACCCATGTGGACCGGGAGGGAGATCCTACGTTGCATTATTCACGTAACCAGTCCGCTACTCCTTAGAATAAAAAGAGAGTGGCACTGCGGACAGCAGGAGTAAAAAAAAAAAAAAAAAAAAAAAAAAACATCCGCTGCCTGGCTAGTGTCGCCCCTCTCGAGTCAGCGCCCTAGGCAGTCGCCTAGTTTTCCTTATGGTCCAGTCGGCCCTGCTCTGTTACACAGTGCTTGTCATTCTTTAAAGGCTGTACTGACACAGAGGTTCGCTACGCCGATAGGATATTGCTTACATAGCACTGTTTCAATTTGGATGCATTATTTTCGCGTTTTAAATAAAAATGAAAAAACACAAAGCTGGAGATCATACTTTGTTTAATTTTAATTTCAGTGTGCTGAAAAAAGTACCATATTAAAACATAAAACTTGAAACCCCCCCGGAAAAATTTTCCTGGCTACGGCCTTGGTTTTTCCAGACGGGCAAATTCTAAAGCCAAGTCTTTTGGGATTGTTTTTATTAACACCGGAAATAGTAAACATCCATATGTATTGGTTTCAATTCCAAGACTTTCGAGTCCGCGAATTTGTATTAAACATTCATCGTAAAGTTTCCTTAGACCTTTTAGATCGCTGGACTTTCTAACCGGATTTAAGTAATTTATTCATATGAGCATCGATTATAATTTCTTTTTTACCGAACCGACTTTCTAAGATGTCTACAGCCTTTTCGTAATTTTCCGAAGTCAAACTTAATCCTTGTATAGCTGTTGCGGCATCGGATATAAGAACAGATTTTAGATAATTGAACTTCTCTACATTATTGAGAGTTTCGTTCTCATGAAATGCTGATTTATATTGGGCCCAAAAGGAAGGCCAAGAACATATATCTCCTTCAAATTGCTCAATGTTCAGTTTTGGTAGTTTAATGCTAGCTTTTCCTGGGGCGTTACTGTTATTAGCGTATCCTGCGTTCGAAGTATTTACTCCGTTACTTGAGGAGATCATTGCCGGTTGCGTTTTGTTTATGTTTTGTGAACATTTGTTACTTTTAACTTTAATGCTAATTATTTTTTCGCGATACTCTTCACGAGTTTCTATCTCAGTCTCTGTAATTTTTATAACAGATTCTATGTCAGTATCAAGTGCAATAAGACGTTTTTCTTTTTCGATTAACTGAGCCAAATGTTCTTCAATTGTCAAGGAGTCTATGTGACTTTTTTAATTTCGCTTTCCAGTTTGTTTATAATTTTAGTTGTTACTGTTCGCAATGTAGCTCGCGTTTTCTTAAGCTTCTCAAGATCCATTCTGTTAATTTTAACAATCAGTTTTTATTTGATAACTTTATTTTCAATAAATCAATAAGTGAGCAAAGGTTTCACTCACCTTCATCTAAAGTTATCCCGAGTCTGGATTGCGGGTGAGGCACCAAGATATTGGAGTAAATCCTTCTAAACTTCCTTAGTGACTGTGATTTGTCTATAAATGTTCATAAGCATTCATTCTGGATTAATTTATTATGCTTAATTTACATATATACATTTAAGACAGAGGTTTTAGAAGTTTACCCATGCTATTCAGGCGGACATGCCTATCTCCCATTGCATCAGTTTCTTATCTCTAGTGAAACATACTGAAGTAAAACATACTCACACAGTGGCGCTGCAATCGCGCGGAAATTCTCTCTTCCAGGAGGAAAGTCACAAGATTCTACAAGCTCAATTGAATCACCGTTAAACAGCCATCGTGTTCAACCACACCTACATACATACACTACCGTTAAAGCTGCTTAAATGAATTCGGAAGACCACAAAACGTGTAAATCATTAAAATATATCGAATTTTTCCATGATTACGATACTTTCCTTACATTGTACATGATCAGAAAGTAATAATTGAATCCTTGCTATTCCACTGAAGTACGTAAGGACGAATGGAAATGCTTTATTGCACGATAAGTTAATCTTCGCGTTTGTCGATATGACCGTAAAAAAAAAAAAAGTTTAAATACAAATTTTAAAAGTAGAAGCAATTATTGTGCATTTCACTTCTAAAAAACATAAAAATTTGTAAATATTGAAAATATTTTAAGAAGCATTCGAGACGTTTACAATACATTTATTAATGACTGAATCAATGCCTTACAAGGAAACATAGCTCAAGTGGAATATTGGTCTCAAATGCTTTTAAAAATATTTTGAACGTTTACATATTAATATCTCTTTCAAAAAAAAAAAAAAAAAATTCTATAATTTTAGCAAAAGTTCTCTTAGTTTCGGAACTTTCATTCATTTTTAATACATCTTTGCAAGAATATTGTTTTTATGCCATTTAAGATTCCGAAATAAAAAGCCTCTACTTTTAAAAATTTTATTTTTCTTAATTGTTATTTTTTAATTTTTAGTTAATAATGAAACACTTATTTTATTTCTAACTAAAGTTTTAAAGTATACCTAAAGAAATACAATTTTTTAGACGTCCTTTTTGTAACTAAAGTTTTTTTGTTTAGCTAGTATTTGTAACTAAAGCAAAGTTTTATTTGTAATAAAAAAGCTAATTTTCATTATTTTATGAAAGTTTCTTATAATTATCGTAAAACTTGACCTTTAAACCATTCATCCTCTGCCGGGAATCGAAACGGGCCTCCCGACCGAAAGCCAGGTATTCGAAAAATTAGTTATTGGATTTAGCAACTTCAATGCTTCTGACTCCTATTAAGTGGAGGCGCCTTGCTTTTAAGCCTCACGTTGTGAGGGAAACACAAAATACAACTTCATTAAAAAACTTTTAATTAGGTATTTAAAAAAGAATTTTTTTTCTTACTTTTAAGGAAATAAGCTTTCACTTTCTATTGAAATGTACAAATCAGCCTATTGTTAGTTAAGAACATTCGTCCATCAATAAACAAACTGATCTCGTTAAGCATGTGTCCCATTGTTGATATAAAATTGCTGTCAACAATAGAAGTTTTAGATGGAAGTACTGGGAGTATAAAGACGTGACCTGCGATAGCCACGTTGAAAGGGCTGTGCTGTGTCAGCCAAGCCCCCTGGAAAAGAAGGGTTCCATTCCAAAGTGTGCACGATGAGTAAAGTGTGAAAGTGCATGGCGCAATGCATTATATGTAGTGTGTATCATGCAGGATCACAGTTTACTGATTCAGTGGATTAACTGAGAGGAATAGGAATCGTTGGGAGGTGTGCAGAAATATACCTTGGTCACTACCTTGTGGACTCACAAAATTAAACCTTGTTAATTATTTGTTGAGTTGCAACCGGCGTGACCGACAGTAGTTGTTTGTGTAGTCCGATTGACTGACAACAAATGTGTGTGCTATTGTATAATTCAGTGTATCGACATAAAGGAATGATCTGGATATAAGGGGCTCACAAAACAGTGATCACGGTATATGCAAAATTTTTACACCATTTTTTATTGCAGAAGGGTTCTTCATTGATTTGAAATGAGTAACCTGTAATTTTTCCTGTAAATATACTATCTTTTTAAGTAAATAACATCGGGATTTTACCGCGGAGTTTGTAAAACTACCCCATATATTGGCCGAGGAGAACTGGATAGTGGTGAGAGAAAAATTGGTGGCTGGCAACTTAGTCATAAGAACAAACCGGTTCGGTAGTCACTTCATTCAGAAGCTGAAGTGAAAGGTGAAAGTGTTGTGAAATTTTTTGCAAATTTTATTGATATGGTCTTCCATTCGAAGCCTTGGTACACATTGAGCACCATTCACATCTTCAGTTTGACGGGGAGTCTGTAGTGTTCAGTTCCCAAATATACTTGATGCTCATTTTATAGTCCCAATCAAGGGATGAAACAACTCGTCTGAGTCAACGCTTCCCCGACCGGGATTCAAATCCTAAATTTGTGGAGTGAGTGACAACACAATGCGCTAACTATTACAGAACTAGGCTTCAATAATTCTGACAAGTCTCTAAAATAACAAAGCTGTCGTAAATCATTGAATGTTAATGTGTCTTTCTATGAGCTTATATTTGAAATAATGTCTAATCGATTAGTAAAGTGAATTAAACTTATTTGTTGGTATAATTAGCATCAAATAACTTTTGCTCAAATTTCAGTGTAACACACTCTGCTTAAAACTAAAATTTGCGTCCGGATACTTGGGGCTCAAATTTAATTACTTTTCTTTTATTAGTTATATTTCTTTTCGAAGTTATTATATTATTTTTTACTTTCGCTATGTGTATTTAAAACAATAAAAAAAAAATCTGGAGTGACTCAACTAGAACTTCCAAACACTTATCATGACTAAGATAAAAAAAAGTGATTCATGCCAATCGAATGTAGAGTGCAGACCCAAGTGCACTTCAAATAATTTGAGTTCATATGCGCAACATACAAGAATATATTTATAGCCCTGATCAAAAACAGCACAATCCCTTCACACACTGAAATCTACACAAATTGTTTGACGGTGACCTAAGATGTACCTACAAATTTGAACATATTCGGATACAAAATTTAGACTCTAATAGACTTTAAACGATTTGCGTGCAGAGGCCGTAATGTATAAGCTTAGTTTTGGGTACTTTGTGAACAAATGATTACCTCTACACACACCAAACTCTGTAAAAATCCTGTTACAGTGACCTATAATATACATACCCGATTTTCTCTTACGCCAATTCACCGTTGAGACGCTAACGCACATTCAAGAATTTCTGTTCATATGCCGTAATGTAAAACAATACTTTTTGTAGCCAGGTAGAAAACCTATAGGTTCTATTCAAACCATAATTAATACCGGTCGTGCGACTGTGACCTATTATATTTATACATATACCAAATTTGAGCTCAATTGAATCACCGTTAAACAGCCATCGTGTTCAACCACACCTACATAGATACACTACCGTAATCTTCAGTTTGACGGGGAGTCTGTAGTGTTCAGTTCCCAAATATACTTGATGCTCATTTTATTGTCCCAATCAAGGGATGAAACAACTCGTCTGAGTCAACGCTTCCCCGACCGGGATTCAAATCCTAAACCTGTGGAGTGAGTGACAACCAGGCCCGTAGCTACGGGTGGGACTACGAGGGCCGTGCCCACCCTGCTAAATTCTGTGCCCACTCTGCTTCTGGGCTATGCAAGCGGTCGTTTCATGGTCTCTATCTGAATCGGAACATAAATTTAATACCATTTTGGTTGTTCAAAATCAGGTTTGTCTCGAAATACATTACGATAACTGTTAATTGTCAGGCAGAAGTTGGTTGCCAACTGGTTGCTAGGCATATTGAAGACGAATGACGAGTGCATTCAGAATGGATCAAACTCTAACGGAAATGCAAAGCACTCAACTTCCCGTATTATTTTTATTTTTGTTGACATTTCACATCATGAAGGCATTTATCATGCCCGAGAACAAGAATACGAAAGATCGCATTTTAAGTTTGAGGACAGACGGATTAAAAATATTGTTTGAATTAATTAAAAAGTTTTTTAAGCTTTTAACATCATGTAATTTAGCAGTTATTTAAAATATTTTTCTTCACAAATTTAACTGAATTATTAACGTTAAGAAACTGGAAACAAAATTCAAAATTGAGATTTCAATCGAGATTTTAAAAAGTAAAAGTATTTTTAATTATTAGTTAATTTTTGTAGGGCGAATTATTAAACAGTTAGCATGTCTTTACTAAGGTATTTCACACCTGTGTCATGTTCTGCTGCAGCTACTACGAGTGCAACACCATCCTCAAGCAAAATTGGTTCTAGTGCTTCTTCCCTTTTATCTGCTACAATTGATCCGCTTTCCTCGTCAGTTTTAACTTTTACATCTTGTTCATTAGCTAGTGTTTCTTCTTCTAATTTTCCATTTGATTTGGGAGAGGAGGTGCCTTCTCAACGTAAAGGACGATTTCCCCAGTCTTTATATGGATTGAAACTCCGATCCTTCTCTGAAAAGTGGTACATCGGTCGTCCATGGCTGGAATACTCGGTCCAAAGAGATGCAGCGTTCTGCTTTTGTTGCCGAAAATTCTGAAACAGTGCCTCACTGGTGAATACGTGTATTGTAGAGGAGGATTTCGTAATTGGAATTCTGCTTTGGATAAAGGTCGTGGTTTTGCTTTGCATGAAATGTCCGGTGATCATATTGCTGCTATGTGTGCCTGGAAAGATCTTCGAATACGGAAAGAGCATCATAACGAGGTGAGCACTCTCATCAGTGATAGTCAGTTGCATACCCAGAGAGCCACGATACATCGAATTAACGTCGCCGTCGACGTAGTTTCGACGTAATCATCGACGTTAAAAATCTTTGGATATGTCCACCTGTTTGCCCGTCGAGCGCTGAACTTCTCGACGGCGTATTACCCGCGAGGGTTGACCGTGAGAGATTACAATCTCGCTTAACTACGGCGTAAGACTGGAAAAGGGTGACCGCCAGGAAGAGAAAATCCCCGATATTGGTCGAACACTCGTCGAGGGAGACAGATTCTCGGAATCCGTTTATTAAATTCAGCTCATAGTGGTTGATTTTACGTTATACGTGGTCGAATCGCTCCAACAGGACAGAGAAAACCGGCTTATATTCGTCTAATAGAAGTCGTTCTTTAAAGA
This sequence comes from Cheiracanthium punctorium, assembly GCA_038373885.1. Lineage (NCBI taxonomy): Eukaryota > Metazoa > Arthropoda > Arachnida > Araneae > Cheiracanthiidae > Cheiracanthium > Cheiracanthium punctorium. The sequence continues at coordinate 23,551 of JAWZYV010018845.1, read as the reverse complement.
CTTCGCAGAATTTGTCGAATTCTGCCCATTTATAAACGTAGTAAATATGCCGCAATTCCAGACATTCGGAGAATAGACAAATGCCATTTACATACGTCGTGAAGGAAGAGAAATTCAAACTGTTCTGATATTGTGAACTTTTGCCGTTTAAAAAGGAAACATTTTATATTTCTATATAATACATTTTAATATTAGTTTGTTAGCTAATAAAAAGTAATTTTTAATTAAATGTGCAGAAATTACAAGTTTTAAATTAACTTCTAATCGTTTAGATGAAGTTGTAAAATATACATTCATAAAAATTTGAACACAGAGAAAATACATTAAAGAAAAATATAATATTGATTTTTTGAATTTAATTGATCAGTAACTTGCATAAATAGCTTATGTCTCTATTTTACATTTTAAAGGGTTTACTTTTTCCCCCTCCCCGGTACATTTTATAAATTGTTTTTACTGTAGGTATATTCAATAAAAGGGGGGGTGGGTACGCTGTTTAATTCAATGTTATAAACAATCTAAATATCTTCATATATTGGTGAAAGATGGTGAAAAAGTAACTTAAAAATTAAATAAAATATTAGTAAATTTAGTTAAGTAAGGAATACAGTTTAAAATGCAATTTTACCAACAGTAAATATAATTTACTTATATAAAAAACTTATTTGTTGGTATAATTAGCATCAAATAACTTTTGCTCAAATTTCAGTGTAATACACTCTGCTTAAATCTAAAATTAGCGTCCGGATACTTGGGGCTCAAATTTAATTACTTTTCTTTCATTAGTTATCTTTCTTTTTGAAGTTATTATATTATTTTTTCCATTCGCTATGTGTATTTAAAACAATAAAAAATAAATAAAAAATCTGGAGTGACTCCACTAGAACTTCCAAACAGTTATCATGACTAAGATAAAAAAAATGATTCAAATCAATCGAATGTAGAGTGCAGACCCAAGTGCACTTCAAATAATTTGAGTTCATATACGCAACATACAAGAATATATTTATAGCCCTGTACAAAAACAACACAAGCCCTTCACACACCGAAATCTATATAAATTGTTTGACGGTGACCTAAGATGTACCTACACATTTGAACATATTCGGATACAAAATTTAGACTTTAATAGACTTTAAACGATTTGCGTGCAGAGGCCGTAATGTATAAGATTAGTTTTGGGTACTTTGTTAACAAATTATTACCTCTACACACACCAAACTCTGTAAAGGTCATGTTACAGTGACCAATAATATAAATACCCGATTTTCTCTCACGCCAATTCACCGTTGAGACGCTAGCGCAAGTAGTAAAGAAACGAGAGTTCTGCCCATGCGGTGCCATGTTAATTCTGCGGTGCTGTCCGGTGCGTTCCCTAGGTCGAGAGAGAGAGGGGCGTGGTCGGAGCGGATGTTGAGACCGGATGTTCGAAGGATTGATAAGAATTTTTTTTTCAAATAAGGGGACTTGTAATTTTTTCAGACATTAAGATATTTTACAAATAAGGGGACTTGTAATTTTTTCAGACTTTAACAAATTTTTTAAATAAGGGGACTTGGAAAAATTTTCAGATTGTGATGTATTCTCTCATGAAAATAAGGGACTATGTTATATTTTAAATAAGCTATACTTTATGAATTAAACCTGAAATAAAAAATATTATTATTGTAATTAAATGAGGACCCACCAGCCACCCGGTAGAACATCTACCGCCTCATTTCAAATAAAAAATTTTACTGTGCTTTTCCCCATCACGCTAGCCTCGCATGAATGGAGACAGGGCGTAGCACAGAAGATGCGTTGTTGTTTTTGTTTCTTTAAATAATAATAATTAACTATGTGGAGCAAAGAAACGTACAACATCCCCAGGAGGATTTAGTTTTCTTTAACATTTAGTAATAGAACCAATGTAAATTGAATAAATGTTGCTTAATACATACTTCTAATGTTTAGCTAATTTTTGTATACTGATTATAGCATATATTTAATAAGTAATAGTTTACTAGAATATTAAAGTAGGGTTTTTTAAACATTTCTTCTACTGTTAGGGAAGTGAGAAAATTATACCATAGAAGGATTTTAGTACCTATAGTTTTTACAAATAATGATTTAGATAGTGTATGAACCTTTTTTATCTAAACATTTTTTCTTCAGAGATTTATACCCAACTTAATACATTTTTAAGAGTTAATTTTTTTATATTTATTTTTTTTAACCAAGAGTTTTAATTTTAAGTGAATAATTAATTTTGCAACAAATACATTTTTAATCAAAAGTTAATTTATTTTTTAACTAAGTTTTAATTTTTAGTTAAATAATTTTACAACAAATATTTTTCTAAATTTATTTTTTTAACCAAGTTTTAATTTTAAGTGAATAATTAATTTTACAACAAATCTTTTTTAATCAAGAGTTTTAATTTAAGTACTTTTAATCAAGTGTTTTTAATTTATCAAGAAAAAAAAAAAAAGAAGTTTACTAGAATATTAAAGTAAGGTTTGGAATACCCATACATTTTCTACAAAGTTCTTCTACTGTTAGGGAAGTGAGAAAATTATACCATAGAAAGATTTTTACAAATACGAATTTCTCTAAAAATTTTTTCTTACCAACACAATTTTGATAAATTTTAGGAAGCGATTATACTAGTTTATATTTTCTATAGATCAATTAGAGAAAAAATTGCATTTTTAGTAACCTACAAAACTTTTTTATTGTATATCACAAGTAGAGTAACATGATTTATAGAGTTTGAATACGATACGAATTGTATATCACAAGTAGTATAACTTGATTTATAGAATTTTAATAGGATACCAGTTAGATTGTTTATGTGCAACACTTAATTTCAGTTTGACTATGAAAGCATAATTTTATACATGCATTAATATTTTTAGAGGTATGTACTTAACATATTTTATAGAAAGGTGAGTTTAACTAGCACAAACTTTTTAGACTAGATAGTACTATTGTTAGAAAGTTGAACTATTGGAAATAAAAATTGAAGATCCGTTTTAGCACAGTTGTATACTGCATGTACATAAAATATCTTTCAATACTTAGATAAAATGATAGTTTAAATCGCAAATCATTACTTGAACTAAAAAATACAAGGTTTTTACTTACGTGAAGGCACATCTTTCGAAATCTTCTAGTCTCTGGACAAAGTACCAACATCTATACGGCTAGCAAGTCCGGAAAATAGAGTAATGATTTAAAATACATTATCCCTAATTCCCGGTCCAACTAGCACATGTTCATTACTTCTTTTTGTCCTATATGCTGAAAATAGACATAACATTTGACACTAAAAACAAAATAACACATTTGAAGATATTTAACGCTTTAAAAGTAATTTTTTTTCTTATAACAATTTATCAGATTCACAATACCATTTTATGTAGGATAAAATTAGTTAGCAAGCGAAAATTTAATCTTAATTAGAATTTACTGAAATATAGATACCATGCATGCCTTATTTTCTATTAGGAGAAATCCCTCAAACCCCAGTTTTTGTATACAAACTGCATGAATACTTCTACCGATAATGCCTATTGCTATTAGTTACACTAGTAGGGAAAATACACTCTTTGGCTTACCAACTTAAAATTTTGCAAAACACCAAAATACAGGAAAACATGCAAAAATCTTTTAACAGTAACCAAAAAAATCATACTTAAAATTACAACATAAAATCATACTTAAAACTACAACACATCAAAAGTGGAAAATATAAGAAGCACATAATTATTTTCAATTAAAGCAAATTGAAAAAATGTAAGAAAGAGCTAATATGCTTGAAGCCTTAAGTATATCAGGTAAATCAAATTACAATTACAGTACCATCTTTTATGTAACTAAAATAATAGACCTAGGAGTTAGGGGAATACAGCACAGAATTGGGGACACGTGTTTCATTCTACGTTCAAAAATGGGGACTTATGGATTAAGATGTTTACTACTTAAAAACATGATCTAATTTTTACAAATGCATTGGAACTTTGTATAGGATATCTATTGAACACGTATTAAATACATTATGATTATTCTTCTGATCGACATTATATTCTAAATTAAAATATCAAAGTTAAGCTACAACGATTAATATATTTTACGTAGTTTAGGAAAATAATGAATCATTAAATTAATTTCTGTGAAACAATTAGCAAAGAGCATTATACTAAAACAAATTATTTTTGCTAAGTTTTGATAAATTACAGTAATAAATTATAGGCATTGCAGATGAATGAGTATTCACGTATAAAATAAGTATTTACTATTGAAAAACAGGATCTAATTTTAACAAATGCATTGGAATTTTGTATAGGATATCTATTGAACACGTATTAAATACATTATGATTATTCTAATATGAAAAACAGGGTTAAGATTCTTTACTTGCGATGAAAGGCTCTCAATTTTTTTATATACTTAAATTTTACATAGACATGCTTTTAATAAATTCATAAACTAAACTTATTGTTTAAAACAATTTTTACAATAATAAACTAAAATTTTTATTTAATAAAGTCATAAACTAAAATTATTAATGAAAACTTGCTAATAAATTAAACATATCAAAATTTTTACACTCAGTTTTTTTATATACTTAAATTTTACAAAGATATCCTTTTAATAAATTCATAAACTAAAACAATTTTTACAATAATAAACTAAATATTTTATTTAATAAAGTCATAAACTGAAATTATTAATGAAAAACTGTTAATAAATTAAACTTATTACTCTAAAAGATAGCTAATCACAACATATATCAGAAAAAATATAAGCAATTATAATACCTGAAAAATACCGGACAACACTCTTGGTGCATGCGGACAAAACATCGGTCTGCTCGGCTAAAGAATTCTTAGGTATCCGTTGCAGGAGAACTTACCTACGCCCAACCTACAAACTCTACAAATTTAACGGCAACTGGTTTTCTCTTATCAGGTATCACAGATCAGATAAGAGATAAGGAAGTGACATGCGCAGAAGACACCTGATAGTGACGTGTGCAAATCTGTGTTGATTTAATATCCGCTAGGTTCGTTGGCAGGATGTACATTTAGTGGCAACTCTCTGTAACAGGCTAAGACAAGTTAGATGATGCAATATCTACAGGATTGATGAAGTTGTAAGGTAGAGGGCGCTTGGGTAATCACGTGATTTTTTAAAGAACCATTATAGAGACATTTTAGTTAGATAAAGTGGCCAGGTGTGTGTTGCGAGACTCCCTTTGCACTGTGTGCGCCTATACTTAAGACGTGTGTTTCAATTGATTTTTCGCAGAGTTTCAAAAATGTGTTTGCTTGAATACACTCCCGAGTTTTATACTCAAAGTGATGCCGATGTGTTGCTGCAAGAAATAATACAATTGCCTTTAGATGTAAAGCCCCTGCAAAGTATTGAAAAGAAAATTTCCCCCGAATTTTATACTGAAAGTGATGTTGATGTGCTACAGCAAGAATTGTTTCAATTACCCCTGCAAAGTAGTGAAAAGAAAATTTCCTCGACCCGTAAAGTAATTACTTTTGCTGATGAAGGAATCAATTACAGTTTACCTGGAGCAACAGTCTCTGTTTACTCTTGGATACCCATTTTGCAAAAAATACGTGAAGATCTACAGAAAGTGACAAATTATGAATTTAATATGGTGCAAGTGAACTTTGGCTCTGAAGAACAACCTAAAATTGAAGACGGTAATTACGAAGATTTTAATCTGGGCCTATCATCAGGTGTATGCATTCTAAGTTTTGGATCTAAACGAACTTTGGATTTTAAACCAGCGAACTGTGAAACCACTACCATTAAATTAGAACATGGTTCAATGTGTAAGATATATCCCCCAAACAACAAACTTTTAACGCATGGTATTCCTTCTGAACCTTATGTGACAGATCCGCACATTAACCTAACATTTGCCAAAATGTACATTTATGAGCCTTCCCCGAAAAGGGCAAAGTTGGACGATTGGACGGACGATCTTTACCATAGCTTATATGCTTCTGTAAATAGTACATGGCACTTGGAAAGACTTATCTACGTTTCACTTCACGATGAAAGAACTGACTTGAAGATCCATATTAGACAATTTATCCAAAACGCGCAATTAGACTATATACCATCTAGTGCAGGGGTCGTGATGAACCCTTCCACATCGATCGAATTTATTGTAAAACTATTAGATTTTAATATAGGTCATAGCAATAGCTCTTTTATTTGTAATAATCAATTATCTGTATTTAATGATGATGGAAAATGCATCTTACAACAAATTTACAAAACCGGCGATTCATTTACGTTAAATCCAATTTCCTTAACACTTTTAAATGACCAAGTAAAAAAACTTTGTAAAATGAGAAATGAAATATTGGAATGCATTTTAAAAACGCTATATACGACGACCCTGCCTCATTTAATTTTAAAATTAAAGTCGCAAAAATGTAACCGCGAACCCCATTGTAATCATGATGAGGCTAAACAACAATTAATGTATATAGTACATCAGGAAATTTTTAAAAACATAGGCCGGGTTCAGGATCATCCTTCACAAAGGATACATGCCTGTTCGAATAGAACACATGTTGATGAGCGAGAGGGTCTTATAAGTAGTAAAGCATGGTTTACGGTTGACATGCCGTATATTGCACGAGAGATATGCGAGAAAAAATGCACTTGTCATTATGACGGAGAATTTTTTTCAAACATTTTCATTGAAGACTATATGAAGTATCTTCAAAATGAGCTATTTAATACATTTTTTCAACCGTTTTCAGATTTTGCTGATTCCAAGGATGACAAAACATGTGTAATTATGTGATGTTATTGGTGTATAACTATAAGACATTCTGTGGATATTTATCTCATATCCACAGTTTATTTTTATGCTATGGATAAGTTACTACCATAAAAGAATAGAAGTATCTGTTTCATCAGTAATTTCTGAAATGAAGCTATTACAAGAACTGCTTGTAGGATCACACAAATTTGAATCTTCAAAAATATTTTCATCGATCCTATTTTCAAATTCATTACGAAAATAATTATAATCGTGCGCATTAATAGGCTTTGATTCAATATCATTCACATTACATTCAGCTTCAATAAGGAATAATTCATCATTAACTTCTTATTCAACATTTCGCCATTCCTGACGAGTCGACTTAATTTTTTTTATTAAAATACACATTAAGTCAAAAAGTTGTACATTACCCCGTATTGTAAAGAACAGTGATATAGGCAAGCAATATGCAAGAAGTGCGCATAAAAATGTTATAATTAGCTGACAAGGAAACTTCAAATATATGGGTACTATCTACCACAACCACCACAGATTAAAAACAACGTGCATACAAAAATGTTACTGCGCATGATCAAACAAATTGAGCCAATCAGAGTTTGTCGCCGATATTTCCCATTTATGTCATAAAATAGACATGATTGGGGTGTTTAGATGTCCATGTCATATAACAGACATAATATGGATTTTCCCGTTTTCGTCGTAATAAGACTTAATTGGGGTGTTACATGCCCCAATCATGTCTTATTCTAGACATATTATGGACTTTCCCAAAGATGTCGCTAAAATGATTCCCAGGAGATATCTTATCATAGACATAGACATGTTTTGGACAAGTTTGTCCAGATATGGATATAAATTGGGCAAGTGTGCTGTCAGGGGAGATACCGTCAATCAATGATTTGATTGACTCAGAATCGGATAGCTCTGAGGAAGAACAAAATGATAATGAAGAGGGAAGTATAATTCCCTCGGCGAGTGAAGCGATCCAAGCTGTAAAAATAGTGAAAGCATTCATTTTAAGTAGTGAGGGTCAAGAAAAAAATCTACAGAAACTCATTTGTATAGAAAATTACATTTGTAATGCAATTAATAAGAACAAAACTCAAAATAAAATAAACGATTTCTTTAAGATATAATTTTGAAAATTAAATTGTGAAGCATTGTATACAAAGAAATAAAAGGTATGTAATTTAAATTAGCTTTTATTTCAATGTCATTAATTTGTTTTTATACAACCCCGATTTAGCGTTTTCCCGCATATAACGTTACTTCTTTCCGGTCCCTTGAACGACGTTAAATCGGGGTTTCACTGTATATATATTCTTATTTTTAAATTGTATACTTGGCACTTAAACTATAGAAAATGAGATAAATGAAGCATCGAAATTTATTTTTTACGATTAATTATTAATCATATTTTACAGGAAATGATTAATTTTTCTATCATTTTTCAAAAATAACTCTCGAACTGGGGATATTGAATTTATCTTATTTATTCTAACTAAAGTTTCCACGTTTGAGCATTTTTTAACGCCTTTTAAAATTACTAGTTTTAATATTAAATTAATTTATTTTAGTTAAACGTGGTTGTTTAAGTTTTTATTTATGTTTGTTTATACTTTTGTTTAAGTAAGCATTATTAAGTTAGTGTTTTATGGTTAGTATTTTAACTTTTGTTTTTGAAATAAGCATATCAGCTCTGTAGTGTTGTATCATTCCACAGTTTAATTTAAAAAAAACAACTGGCTGTTGACACAATTTTTAATATTAACTGAAATTCTATTAAATCAGTGCTTTAATTGAATGTAGGTATAAGTTTACACATCCCTGTCTGAACAAACAATAGTAGATTATAAAAGGTATAAAAAGCCATAAAAAAATTAAGTTATCCCAAGCAAAGTTATCATGGGATGGATTATTTCCGATGCTTTTTGCAATTGTTTTAATTAATACAGTAGAGCGCGAATTATCCGGATGCTGATTAACGGGAATGTCCAATTAACCAGATCAATCAAGAAGCATTTTTTTATTTCCCGAAATTTTATTCACTGTCCAGGATACGAATAGTGAAGAAACGTCTACTAAACATCTAATAAAAACTAAACTAAACGTCTAATTAAACTAAACGTCTAATAAAACTGATACGAATTAGATGGAACTACAAAATCAAGAGGGCCAACACACACAGAAGCATGTAATGCGCTTAAAATTGCTAAGGAATAGCTACAAGATTTTGTAGGTTCTGTTCGGTTGCTACATTTAAAAAAGATTAAGAGATGTGCTGCTGAAAAAAATAATGTCATCTGTGAAGCAGAAGACTTTCAAGAATTTCTTTTTACCACCACTTTTTTTTTAAATATGTAATACTATAATGTAATTTATATGTGAGCTTTTATGTAAAAATTTATACTCATTTTTATAGAAAATAAAATTTTTAAAAGTTAAAAAAGTAACTTCTAAACACGCAATTTGTAATATGCTAAATAGGCACTTTTACAATTGCCAGTCCTAAGCCTGGAAAAAGTGTGAAGGGAAGTTACCGAAAAAACATTGTCATTTTATAAGTTGTCCAATTATCCGGATTTTTTGTTAACTGGATCGGATTTTGGTCCCAATCGATCTGGATAATCGGCGCTCTACTGTATTTCATAAAAAATGTGTAAAATAGTTTGCTTTAGTTATTTATTTTACACATTTTTATGCAATTTTATTGATTATGATCATCAAACCTGACAGAACAATTTGGCGGCCATTCTTTTGATTGCCAAAATAGGGTGCAGATCGAAACTCAAGAACGTTAGAAATACATTTACGAGGGAAAGAAAGATCCAAACTCAATCACCCAACTATGCCACAATATTATGACTTTCTTAAAATGTAACAAGAAGCACAATCCCCCCCCCTTGATATGAACGTAGTTTTCTCTTAAGAGATCTATGGCACCTCGGTCTTGTACCCTAGTACTGCCAATGCACAGTTGATATTTTATTTCTTACATCTTTGTTCAGATAAAGTTTTCTTTGTGTGCAAAAATAAACATTTAATCGATTATTTTAATGTGTTACATTTTTAGACCATGTTTGTATAAACGCATCTTTAAATCGTACATAATGGTGTACATTTTCAAAATTTCAATACTCATGAAATTTGTAACAGAAAAAATAGCTAGCAAAATATCATAACGAAATGTTTCTTCGTTGAATTTGGTTCTGAATGCGTATTCTCAATGCTTGAACGAATCATCAATTCTATACTTCTGTAGTTTGATAGCGGGGTTTTTGGGACCTTTAGCCAGGACTGGGGCTGTCGTCCCGAATGATCCAGATGTAGGACTAGCTATAGAGACCCAGAAGCGTGAAGAACAGAGAGCCAATCAACGGTCGACCGCAACAAGGAACTGAATAAGCGCGCGGCGAGAGAGGCAAGAGGAGAAAGCCTGCGAGACAAACACCGAGAAAGGCCCCGCGAAAGACGGCGGGAGGCCCAGGACCGAATAGAGCTTGTGGCGGTTGTTGGCGTACTTGGTGCAATGGAAGAGGATATGGTCGATGGAGTCCGGCAGATTGCAGGTATCACACAGGAAAGTAGAGTCGAGACCAAATCTATAAAGGAGCACGGGGGTAATCATAACTCGGCACACAAGACGGGAGAAGAGGACATCCGCGTAACGATTGTTGAACCAGGAGCCGGAGAGAGTAACCGGCGGGATGTCACCATGGGAGCTTTTATAGGGAGTGTTGTCAAAGTCGAGGGCGGCTTGAGAGAGTGCTTCCTGCTGTAGGAGAGTGAGAATGTCTTCGGGACAGATCCATTCGAGAGAGATTTCATCCGGGGGGCAAGTCCGGGCAAGATAGTCTGCCCTTTCATTGAGCGATATGCCACGATGGCCCGGGACCCAGCAAAGGTGGATTGCAGGGACCATCCGAGCAATGACGGAAAGTTTTTGTTGGAGCCGTTGGATGATGTGGGGAGACTTGCGAGAGCACTTTTGAAGCGCTTGGAGCACAGAAAGGCTGTCGGTCAGGATTAGGGTGGCTCTGTGGATAATGATGAGCTCATCTAGCGCCGTGCAGAAGGCCAGGGCTTCTGCGGAAAAAATGGAATTGACGCTATGAATTTTGTAGCGGAAGTGGCCCGCCAAAGAGCACCCCCCGATTGCAGTCACCGAGGGGGATTTCGACGCGTCCGTCGCAATGATCACAGAGGAAGGATCCAAAGAGGCAACAAAATCTGCAAAGAGGCCTGAGACAGCCGCTGGGCAAAGGTCCTTACTTTGAAAGGGAAGCCCATTGAGGAGAAGGGAATAGGAGTTCACACCCGGAGGGGGCGGAGGGACCGCAGGGATGAGATGTTGCGGATCGCTGTTGAGGCGAGCGAAGGTAGTGTCAAGCCCAGGTAGCACCGGAAAGCGGCTAGCCGGAGGGGACGAAATGAGGGCGGAGAGGATAGGTCACATGGGAGACAAGTGCCCAAGGGATAGGTGTTTCACCCAGAACCTGTGGGTGAGCAAATCAATTCTCCTTTTAATGGACATACACCCCGCGTGTTTCAGTAAGACAGGGTTGGGGACCCACCGCGGGAGGCCCAACGCCACCCTGAGAGCTGAGGTCTGGAAGACTTCCAAGCATTTGAGCAGAGAGGGGCAAAGGCCGTACAATACCGGAACCCCGTAGTCCAGCAGGCTGCGTATCGTAGCCAGAGCAATGTGACGCAGGTGGACAGACCGGGCGCCATACCTGCGGGAGGAGAGGATTTTGAGGACATTGATGCGTTGAAGCGCCTTTTTTTTAAGTATGCCAAGTGAGGGCGGGAACCACCACGCCGCGAGAAATGGAAGCCTAGGAATTTTACGACATCCGACCATTCAACCAGTCCACCGTTAATAGAAAATATTTTGTCACTGATGCCCCGCCTGCGGGAGAGATTGATAGCGCAGCATTTGTCCGGGCGCACCGAGAGTTTCCAGTATGTGCACCATTGGGAAATTCTGGATAGTGTCTGTTGGAGCTTCGTTTCACAGACGGACAGGGAGGTGTTCGAGCAGTAGAGAAAAATGTCGTCCGCGTATATAAGGCATTCCACCCCCTGTTCGAGGACTTCAAAAAAGTCGGACATGTAGATGGTGAAAAGAATAGGCGAAAGCACGCTCCCCTGAGGGATACCTCTGAGCATAGGACGAGCGCTTGAGACAGAGCCTCTCCAAGAAATCCGTATTGAACGGTTTTGTAGGAATTGGTGAATCCACCGGGTGATACGTCCGCGGAGCTGGAGACGAGTGCACTTTGAGATAAGCCCATCAATGTAAACTGAGTCATAAGCGGCGTGTATGTCCAGCGAGATGCCGAGGAAAAATTCTTTTCGGGCATGGGCCTGGTTTATCGCTAGGTGGACCTGAGTCACCGCCGTTTGTCCGTCCCGGTACGGCAGAAAGCCGAAGTGACGATAGTCTAGCGCGTTATTCGAAAGGAGGAAGTGGGCAAGACGGAGCGAGATGATCCGCTCGTTGATTTTGCACATTACAACAGCCGTCAGGGCGATAGGGCGGTACGATTCAACTGAAGAGGGGACTTTCCCCGGTTTTAAGATCGGGAGTATGGTAGAGGCGCGCCAGTCCTCCGGTATGTTTCCGGAGCTCCAGATCGTATTAAAGATGTCTAAGATGAGCTGAAGGGACTTATCATTCAGGCCCTTGAAGAGTCTGGCCGAAATGCGATCCGCACCTGGAGTGGTGACTTTCATGTGGTTAATTGCGTCCCTCAATTCCTGTAACGTGAAAGGTTGATTGATAGGGTCCTCTTCCTGGTCGCCGTAGTCCACGGGGAGGGGTTTATGGGAGGCTGAGCTGCTGAAGAAGTTGGCAAAAAGCTCCGCTTGTATGCGTGGAGAAACGATGTCATGTTCATTCTGTCGTAGTATGAGATGAGATTCTAGCGAGGCAGGGCGCTGCTGAAATTTTCTAAAGATCTTGAAGAGAAAGCGGCTGTCCCGGGAGTCACTGTAAGCACGGTCCCAAAACATCCGTCGAGCTTCCTTGATGACGGAGCGGAGTTTCGCTGCCGTTCGTTTGTATTTCGACCAGAGTTCCGTGGAGAGCTGGGAACGAGCCCTGCGGAGAAGGAATTTCTTTTGCTTCCAAAGGTTAGCACACCGGGTATTCCACCAGGGGGGAATGCCCTTTGGCAAATTTGGGATTTTCACATGATGTTCTTGCATTTTAGATTCGGTGAGCAGTCTGAAGTGTGGAAGGTCGACACTTGTAGCGTTGTCCAGCGCGATGTTTATGTTATTGCAAATGCGGCCCCACGAATGCAGCATCCTGGGGGCAGACACTGGAACACTTTCGTCCAGACGAATGCAGACAGGGAAGTGGTCGCTGTCATACGGATCCTCTGAGACTGTAAGCGACGCACGATCAAAGAGATGACTAGTGCAGAGCGACAGGTCTATTAAGGAGGAGAGAGTCCCCCCCCCGGAGCGATGTGGGTCGGAGATGCCGTGTTCATGATGCAATAGGGGCTCGAGGATAGCCACTGACAAAACTCCTCACTGGCTGGAGACGAGTGCAGCGAGCCCCACCAGGGGTGGTGTAGATTAAAGTCACCTAGGATAAGTGTCTGGCCAGAAAGAGAGGCACATAACGACCGGAGGTCAGGGGTAATCTGACCGTACCGCGAGTAAATATTTATGATGTTGAGCGGAAATTGCGGTAAATGCAGAGCCACACCCAGGATCAGGGCCGGTTTGAGGCGTAGGCGACGTAGGCGGTCGCCTACGCTTGAGTTTCAATCGAGGGGCGCCAATTTTCACTTTTTTACGTGCTTCCAAACATTTTCCTCTTTTTTTTTTTTTTTTTTTTTTTTTTTTTTTTGGGTTATTCAGATGGGCGCACTGACTGCTCTCATAATATTATCAAGCTTTTAAACAATAATATTGTCACAAATACTTTTAAACACTTCTAAAGTTGCCGCTGTGTATTGTCAGGAAGCGTTCTTTGATCGCTTCTTTTTTCACTCATGGGAAACAGATGTCCACTCAGTGTCCAGGCCTCCACCTCCAGGGTATGCTAAATTACCCTGTTCCGCAGGGGTGGTCTTTGAACCTGCTGATTCATTACCTCCTATAATTATTTTGAGCTGTCACTGCCACCTTACTGCAGATCTTATCCGGATGTTTAAAGAAATGGTTTATCAAGTTACCTTCATTTCTGATATACTTCAAAAGAAATGCCGCAAAAAATATAAAAGGACAAGCTATAATAAATTTTGAACAAAGCTACATAAAATCTAGGGTTTTTTTTTCTTTTCTTAATCAATTTAGCGGAAAAAGAAAATGCACGTAATTTGACGCCCCTCTTTACAAAAATATTATTTTTAGCTACTTCTGCGCCCCGGTGAATTAAAGTTCTGGGATACTTCCTAAGTTTCTTCAGCTTCTAGAATCGGTTTTCCAAACAGGGCCGTAACAGTAATAGGGCGCAAACAGAAGAGGGGGCGCAAAATCAGAAGGATCACATAGGTTTTTATAGTTTAAGGTATAGCGAGGGAGGCCCTCGCATAATAGTCGCACCCCCGTTTTGAAGCAGAAAAAATAACTTTATAGTTACAATATTATGTAGTAGATTTTCCCCGCATAATAGTCGCACCTACATTTTCACATGAAAAATTGACAAAAATGGGCGACTATTACTCGAGTAAACACGGTATATTTCAGTTTTCACTCTCTTAGTACGCCGTGATCCATCAGAATATATTCTAGAGTGAGGGAGACAAAGAAATCGTCTAAGGCATTTGACAAGAACTGAAAAATAAATTAAAAAGTAAATTTTTGCAGTTTTGCAGCTGTGGGATACTTCAGACTTAAGTGTTTTATATCGCGTTGACAAAAGGGAATTCCCTTTTGTCAACTGATTTTGACGCCCCTTACTAAACAAAAATCTTTCATTTCGCCACTTTTGCGCCCTTGTGAATTATAACTGAAGCATGCTTCAGTTTCCTGAGTTCGCAGCGAGGGTGAGGCGGGGATAGCCCTTTCGGGGGGCGCAAAATCAGCTTTATGACAGGATGTTTAAATAGTTTTTCTAATCTGTTAGATGACAAAACATGACTGTGTCCATAGAACAGCAAGAGTCCGTTTACGGGGAACTAAGCTCAGGGGCGCAGGTAGAAAATTTTAACGGGGAGATATGACAGACATTTTTCAGATGATAAATAAACCAAATTCCTTCACGATATGAAATTCCGAAAGATCATGCTAAAAGTTACAGAGGAAGATTCCACTCCATTAGTGCACTCCTGATCAATCGGAATGTAATGTAGGGCGACAAAGAATCGTTTAAGTCATTAGACAAGAAATGATTAAAAAATAAAATTCATGAAGTTTATATCACCTTGGTAAAAAGGGAAATGCGTTTGATTTTGACACCCTCCTTTAACAAAAATTTTTAATTTAGCCACTTCTACCCCCCCCCCCGTGAATTACAGCTGTGGGGTGCTTCGGGCTTAAGTTTTTTGTATCGCTCAAGTTTCCTGAGTTGCAGCTCCTGTAATGGGTATTTTAAGCAAAGTCGCAGTGGGGATAGCCCTTTCGAGGGGCGCAAGCGATGAGAGGGGGGGGGGGGTAAAATCAGCTTTATCACAGAATGTTCGAATAGAGTTTTTTTAGTGATATCCCAGTGGTTAAGGCGTTGGAAGCGTAACCGGAAGGTTGTGGGTTCGATACCGGCGTACCACTAAAGACCACCGTGTACGTGCACGTTAAATCCGTAGTTCCGAAAGTCCTCTCGGCGGTCTGTAGCAGTTCCCAAGGGGTGCCAATATTCAGAACTCCCCCACCTTCTGATAAAGTTCCAAATTGAGCGGGTCTTAATCTTATAACGCTGCAGGTTCTCTAGCTAACGTAACCATTTATTTTTTCCTTCAAAACGGGACATCATCTACTTTTTTGGCAATAGTGTATATATTTTCTTCCTCAAAACGGGACATCTACTGTTTTTAAGGTAATAGTGTAGGGAGACTGAATTTCAGGTCTGGGTATCTTTTAGTTGTAAAGAAAGCGTGCAAAAAAGCTTGTGTTAATGTTAATTTCAAAATGAAATATAAAAGAACCTTTGCTTAAACACGCATATACTATAAAAAATAGATCAAGACGTACGTTTACGGGTGGTACAAGGGATAGGCCCTTCTTCGGCTTCAAAAACACCCTCCGACAGAAGGTGGGAAGGTAGGAAAGTGAGAAATGTAAACAAAAGGACACACAGAAAAAAGGAAGTTGTCATTCTGAAGGAAAAAATTCTTAGAAAATAAGTGTGAAAAGGAAAAATTAAGTGGAGATCTGGGAAGGGAGACGAATAAGCAATAGAGGAACATGATTTTAAAAAAAGAAATAAAAATTAAATAAATTGAAATAGTAGACAAAAAAGGAACAAACAAGGACTTATATTTTTTCTACATGACTATGACAAAGATTTCTGTTACATATGGCCTATGGGGGGAAATTCTTGTGGGACATGCGCTAGCGTTGCAACGGTACATTGGATTGCGCTCAAATTGGGTATATATGTTATAAACCATCGTCGCAAGACCGGTATTGATTTTGGTGTGTATAGGACTTATAGTTTTTCTACAGGGCTACGAGAAAGATTTCTTTTATAGTATGGCATAATGGCATATGGGGAGAAATTCTTGAAAGTGCGCAAGCGTTTAAACGGTGCATTCGGTTGAGTTTCAATTTGGTATATATGTTTGAATTATTCATCGATTAAAATTTATTTAAATACTTGGTAATGATCTTAATCGTAAGTGTTCGGAAAGTCGAGTGGAGTCACGTCAGATTTTTTAATTAAATAAATGGATTTTATTTGCATTATTATGAGTTATTTGAATTTATTTTTAAAATATTTACTACATGTTTAAATGCAACAATGTAAATTGTTATAACGCTAACTCTGTTTAAAAGCTGATTTCATTTGAGTTTATGCTTTATTTACTTTATTAAAATTATTTTTTTGCAGAGAATATTTTTTTTTATTCATTGAAAACATCGACATTATATATATATATATATATCAGGCGCGTAGCAGGAAATATTTCGGGGGGGGGGATATAACTTATATGTGTACACATAGACGGATTTCATCACTAATCCAGAAATTTTCGGGGGGGGGGTGGATATCCGATATCCCCCCCCTGGCCATATATATACATATATATGAATTTCATCTCTAATCACACTATTTACCACAAAAGTTTATATTTGGAAATATTAAATAAGGGTGGGACGGGGAATGGGGAACATGTTGTAAATAATGTATGCATATGTCTTTGATAAATCAAGTGGAATAGTATATAATGTCATAACGATTCAAACTTCTCAATATCATATAAATATAGTCTAATTAATAACAATATAAGTGGAATGGAAAATTAATATCAGTAAAACAATATCAAACGAGTAGATTTCATTTTTTCTTCGATAACGAAAGTAAAGCTACTGTATATACTTATTACTGTTGGAAACTTTTTGAATGAAAATTGTAATAAGAAAAGTGAAATGAACCATTTTCATTTAGCGATTCCCGAGACTAGCAGCCAAACATTTTGTAAGTTCAAAGATTACATGTTTACATCTAAAATTTTGCCATTAAATTTCAATGACTATTAAAGCATAGCATGAATTTAATTATTTAATTGTGAAAATCCTTTTACTCTAGTAGTGTGGATTTTATTTTCATTATTATGAGTCATTTCAAAAATTATATTAATTGTATAATTATATCAATTAATATTTTTCAAATAGATTCGTGATTCTTAATATTGAGAGAAAATAATAAGGACGCTTCATATTTCAATATTTTACAAACTTTTAACAGTATATAAATTTCATAAAATTTAAAAATACATACATCAATTTTATTAAATTACTTTTAGTGCTTTTCCGATCACGGGGAAGGGGAGTGATAAGGGAAGTAGTTGAAAGAAGGGGGGGGGGCGTAAAACATCTCATATATGAAGGGGCGTAAAATCAGTTCTCGCCTACGCCTGTAAAATGCCTAAAACCGGCCCTGCCCAGGATATCGTTATCTGCAGACGAAGAGATACTAGGGATCCGCGCCGACGGAATATGGGAGGAGACAGCTACAACAAGACCGCCCGCTGGGCGATCCACACGGTCCAACCGGTAGACCGTTTTTGATCTCAGAAGAAAGGAAGAGGCAGGTTTCAGAAACGTTTCCTGTAAAACCCAGATGTCAGCATCAGAGAACAAGTCGAGCCGAAGAAAATCTCCCTTGTTGGATACGCTACGGCAGTTCCATTGCACGATGCTCAGAGGACGAAACGGCGCCATAGACCAGAGCGAGAAAAGGGGGAGGAGGGCGAGAGGAGAAAAAAAAAAACCCGGGAAGAGCTGCTAGGTTTTTTTCGGGTTAGCCGGGGGGAGCTTAAGACCCCCCTCAGTATCCAGACGCTGTTTTTTTTGGAAGACAGGTTGGGGGGGCCAGCCCCAGGAGGACTTAGAGGCCGGGCCGCCTTACCGGCCTGGCTCAGCATCACCGTTAAGCAGTGGCGGCTCGTGATAAAAAAAATAGGTGAAGAGCTTATACCAAAACATTATGAAAAACACCTGATGCAACCATTAACATGGGCGCCGGCAGAATATTTCCCAGGGGGGGCAAAGGCTACTCCAGGGGGGGCAAAAACTAATCAAGGGGGGCCAAGACTTCTTTAACGTATAGTTACCATGTTGAAAAGAGCAAAAAAGCAAGGGAAAACACTGCATTCAAAAATCCAGGGGGCATCGCCCCCCTTGCCCTATGCTGCCGGCGCCCATGGCCATTAAGCATGGTAATTAGGCGGTGGCATAGGCCTTTCTGCGGAAAGAAATTTTTAATCTTTCAGCGATGCATTAATTCCTAATGCCTCCATTGGTCGACCCAGGGCCCGATTAACCTTTGAAGTGAGGGGAAGCTCAGTCTCATTTCGGGCCCCCCTTCCCCTTTTTGTTTGGTTTAAGTAAAGTTTTTATGATTTTCTTTGTTAAAAGGATATTTAATTGATTTAATTAGTTCTAATGATTTGATTTGAAAAAAATTTTTTTTCATTAATTTGAAATTTACCTTAGATAAAAATATGTTATTCATTATCTTCGCAATAGTTTACTTAATTGTAATGAGATTTTACAGTATTTTTTAAATTACTGTAAAAAGTAAAATAAAAACATTTCCTTACTACTGAAACATTAAACTTTATTTATTTAGTCATATATTTTCATGAGCCATGGGGCTTTTTTCGGGAATTCTTTGTTCGTTTTGATGACATCATAAAAAACACAACAAGGAAGTTCAGAATTAATTTTGACCTTTAGACGATTTTTAACATTACATATTGAAAGTTTACCCCTTTCTACGGACCAAATGTTTCTGATAATAGAAAATTTTGTCTCAACTGGAACAAATGTCCCAAGTATAGACATCGCAAACTGAACTAATTTAGAAATGTTGCTACATGAAGTATCAAGACTTCTAAAATACCTTAAAAATAGCTTTCCACTTATCTTCATTAAAAATCTGTACAATAACTAAGAAGATAATTTAAAAACACAATTTTGAATTTTTATCCGTTTTACAGTCATTTTTGGGCCCCCTTCAAATTATGACGGGAAGCTTCTCGAGCCTTTTCGCTAATCAGGCTCTGGGTCGACCACGAGAAAGAACAACTCTTTTATCATCATCGGTTTCATTTTCTTAGACCAATTTGTTTTTGGAGACGCACTACGCTGGGTTTTCTCTCACTTGAAGAGACAGACCGTTTTCTGAGGGATCTCTTCACCTGATAGAAAGTAAAGCTGTAAAACTGAATGGAGCGTCTGAGGTTACCATGGCAAACCCACCAATAAGTGCAGTAGAAGAGATAATTTTTCATTAGCACTTCACAACTCACCCCGTCAGAACCCGTGTACCACGTGACTTTAACAATGGACCAATCCTGACACAAGTCTTTGAAACTTTCTTTGACCGCGCGGCAAGGGGAGGGGAGGGAAGAGAGTTTGGCTTCACTGATAGTAAGAGAGCATGATTTAGCACAGTGTATTCTTACCAAAGCACTTTTGTCTGTGATTCTTACAGACTAAATTTGAAAAAGGATTATATCTTGCTTACGTTACACAATTTTTTTGTTACTTACAATACTTGGTGAAGAGGCACTTAACCTACTTCACCTGAAAAGCCGCCACTGCCGTTAAGGTGTTTACTGCCAGCATGCTACGGTCCATATGGGTTTTGAGCATCTCATTCATACATTTTATTATGTTGTTGGTGCGAATATCAAAGGCTTGGCGGGGGGCGGGGGCAGCAGCCGCCGCGTAAGTTGGTTGTTTCTGTCGAGCTAGCCGGCGGGCCTCCGAAAAGGTCAGGAAATTAGTGCACTTAAATTTTAAAAATTCTATTTCTTTTAGTCTACCTGGACATTGTAGGTAATCGGACCGGTGGGCTTCTGCACAATTGGAGCATTTGGGTGGGGCCTGACATATTCCTTCGTGGGCGGAGCCACAGTTAGTGCATAATAATTCCTGTTTGCATCTCGCTTTTGCGTGGTCATAGCGCTTACAGCGGCGACATTGTCGTGGTTTGTCCACGAACATCGTTACTTTCTGTATTGTCAACCAGAGTTTGATTTCGTGTGGGATCCGTGTTCCCAGAACGGTCACCAGGACCGGAGTATAGGATTTCGTGCTGCCCCTTTTAAGGAATCGGCGTGTTTCGAAAATAGCAATATCATTATCCATTTCTAAGTCTTGTATCAAGTCGGCTAGAGGTATGTCTGTGGGAATGTCAAATATTAGGAATCTGGTGGTAATATTCTGCCAAGTTACGCGGCATGTTACTTTCATCCCCAAAAATTCTTGCAGGTTCGTCAGCACTGTAGCACAATTAGCATCTGTGGTGTGAAATAATATGGTTCCATTTCTGTTATATCTTACGTTCTTTATTTGTTCATGTGACGGTATTTTGTTTTTTATTTCGGCATGAAAGGCACGCGGGTCGCGCTTGGGAAACGATTGTGATTCGTCGCTAGACATAAAAATGTTAAATGTGTTGCCCCCATTTGTGGCCGCTTTCTGAATAGCTTCCGACGTATCCACAACCTTTCGAAAAAAGGTGGGGGTAGTATTATCCAATTCCATGCCTACCTCAGCCGAGGACGCAGACGGAGAGACGTTAAACTGGGAGTGTGCCATAGCACCACCTCCCCCGCACCCACAGGATTACACGTTGAAGACGGAAACCGAGCACACAAGAGAGCTAAGTTGCCCGGACCCGGAACAGAAAAAAGAAAACAGGCTTACCTGTAAGCTTGTTCAGAGAAAAAGGAAAGATGTCACAAACCGGACGACAGCCCCAGGCGAGACAGCTAGCCCAACCGGAAAATACCCGTCCCTGTACGGGGAAAACTAAAAAATCCAAAGTCTCCTGCACGAGCAGCGAGCGCGTGAACGAAAAAGCACGAGACTGACAGCCGGGAGCACGGACTAAGAGAGTTCAGGACAATCATCCAAGCATTGCGAAAGAACTAAATGAAATTTGCCCAAAAGGTGGCGCTGGGAGTCGTACTCATTAATTTTTGGCGCATGCGTCGTCTGCTAGTAGCTGAAACGTAAACAAATATCAACGGAAGCACCCCGCGGGAGATACTTACGCCGTGTGTCGTCAGAGGGCGCCCGTGCCGTTAATTATTAAAAGGGGGTCGCATATTTTCCTTTCAGAGGCTGACGCAGTTTCGCCCGTCTGCCGCTTCCCGATGACCGTCCTAAAGCCTCTTAGTCCGTGGCCGGGAGCTACCGCGTGGCAAGGAGGATACCGTTACGGTTACCCATACTTCTGTATTTAAATGTAAATAAAGGCTGTTGCATAGCAGTCGTAAACAGCGACAGTTTCGTCTTTCTGCCACTATCATGTCGTCTGCTCCGGAAGTGCATTGGCAACAAGTTTTCTCCCGTGTGCGCAATCTAGTTAACTATTCCTATATCTATGCCTTTGGCAGGAGCACGGAGTCCATGGGCAGGAGTGATAAACTGTAGAGAAAAATCGCACATCCTTCTACGGAGTTGCATCTAACGGGCCCGTTTACATGTGCAAAAATGCGGAGTAAATCCCGGGACTTACACTGCTTTCTACCTCGCTTCCCCTACTTAGGGAAAAAAATGCGGGGTAGAAAGATTCCTGGTCGAAAGGAGGGTTAATAGAGCATTTCGACGTGACGTATCTCTGACGTCAGCTGAGTGACAGCTTCGCGCATCGTTCTGCGCGTGTTATTTCTTTACCAAAATGTATTATTTAGCAATCTCAGTAATCCGTATAAACTACGTGTAACCTGAGGGGGTTCATTGGGTTTTCGGATTACGAACGCAGCCCCACTGTGAAGAATGTAAACAAACTGCAGAATAGCAAGCAACAGGCGTTTCAGTTTAGACAGCGATCCACGACTGTGCACGAAAGAATGTACATTATTTATTTAGAAATATGGAAGAAATTTTAAAGCTGTCAGCAACTAATTAAACTCTAATTGCAAAATTAGATATTGTTTCTAGTTTAGAATTGTGATATTTTTTCATGATTTTTAAATATATGGATAATTTGTCTCCAGTGTAATTTGAAGCTATGACTATGACTAGATAGGTTTATCCTTAGATTGACATGAATTTTAGTGCATGCTTTCTGTGGATAACACTTTCTGGTGTGGTTTCTGTTATTAAATGTGCATTAGAATAAATCAATAAAAAACATGAAAGAATTGGTTTGTTAATTATTTTTTAAAAATATATTTTGATTAAAAAGTCAATTTATACATTGTTTACAGAACTAGTTTTGTACCAATGGTTGGTTTATTAAAAAAATAATAATAAATAAATAAAACAGGAAGTTTCTTATGTTGAAACTGGCATGTGATGTGTTAATGCATGATTACTTATTGTTGCTTATGCTAAAAAAAAAAAAAAAAAAAAAAAAAACCACTGTAGAATCTACTTTTTCAAAATCACTAAACTTGGCTACCAGCCTTTTTATTCTTTTGCAGTATTCTGAATTAGGTATGGAGTGGAACTTAAATATCTTGAATAAATGTGTTTTTTCTATTAAACTGACACCCTCTTTTATTTCACCTTCTTATCTCAATTCTTTCTGTTGTTTCTTTGACTTCGTGAAATCAAGGTTATACTGTTGTTGTTCTCGTGTCCATGGGCAGATGATTAAATGGTTAAACTGTACTTCGTTAAAATAAATCCTTATTCTTTTACCTAAAACTATTAACACTCTGTTCTGCGTGGAGCTGATATTAGGATTAGAAATTATTCTGAAGATTTTTAGATACTTACGTATTATCCCGGTGGTCATTTCCAACGAAGTATTTTTTCATCAAATGTGCTGGAAACTTGCCAATCGTATTCGAAACCATTAATAATTTCATGTGATCGGCGTTTATCTTGGCGAGTAATTGCTTGTCTTGTTTGAGTGCCGGGATAATACGCCAGTAGCAACTGTTCTTACCTGCTGTTTAGATTCAAGAACCTAAATCATTTTATGCAGTCAAATATGATGCTTTTTTTTTTCTTTCTTTCAATTATTTTGTAAATAACTTCTAAAGTAATTTAAATTGGCTGACTGACATCTGATTTTTTTAATATCTATCGCTTGCATGTAGTCTGGTTCCTGTGTAAATTATGTGAAAACATATTTTCAAGTAACACTGTAAATTT